>JAUZNK010040609.1:3283-17252 GCA_035046665.1 Euphysa ruthae
CTGGTTATCAGGACAAAAGGAAGAAATTTGCTACCTTTTAGACATATACTTGTTGAGGTTTACACATAATGTGAAACTTTTGGTGGTTTACCTAATTAACTTTTATACCCTCTACTCACAAATTGCATCAGCCAAACAAGTTAATATTCTTTTTATTGTGCATCTCACCACCCCTTAATTATAAAGGGAGAGATAACAGGGGCGATATATATCTTCGACTAGCAATTTAATTTAAAAATAATGACATACATAGTTTCCTCATGTAAGGTAAAGGAATTTAAAAAGTTCATTATATGGGTTATCATCCCCATACAAAGAAGTGTCCACAAATTGATAATGCGTAATAATACTTAAAAAAAGAGGAGTACCAAAAGTTAGTTGTGGAAATTTGCTTGTGAAATAAATGAGGTATATTTTGTGGGGGGCATTGTTATATTTGAAGTTTTATTTATTGAAAATAACAGATTAAAAAACAAAGCATGAGGTGGTGATTTTAGGAATATTCTAAATATGAAAAAAAAATCGTTGCGGATGTTTGTTATTCAAGACAGAATACGAGCCAGAAAAAGACTTACCAGCAATTATAGCTAATGAAGGTTCTGGAAGTTTCGTTTTTTACAACCTAAAATAAGACGCACTGAAGAAGACTCCACAAAGACGTTTTTTTCAAGGGGTTTTAATTTTTCTTAAGATCTTTTAAATAAAAATCGTAGAAAATAAAAAATGACTATTGACTAAATTTTTTTATAAAGAAGATGTCAATGTTGAGATACTGGAGAGCTGGTAACACACAGTTGAATCATTTGTTGGAAGATGCATCTGTTGATAACTTCCAGCATTCAAGTGCGCATGATAACAGTGTTATGGAATCCTACAGTAATGTTGAATGTACATATGGAATCTCAATGTTATTAACTTCAACCAAATTTTGGATTTAGTTTAAGAATAAATTTGTTAATACTTTTGTGTGGCTATAAATGTGAGAGTAGGTTTCTCCTATATATGGAAGTGAAACTTCAGTGTTTTCAAAGTTGATGTAAGAAATACATATAATATTATTACGTTGTTGGTACAAATGCAAAGATTATTTGTGAAAGTATAGTAAATTTAGCTTTTACCAAAATTTCTGATTCCTCAAAGTCAAAGCCCTCCCCAGACACATAAATCCTAAACTTTCAGTTAAACCCCGAATAATCTTGGCGAGTAAAGATATCAAATCAATTTGTGTAAGCAGTAATCAGTAGCAAATTTTGATACTTTACAGAGATTAAACCTGAAGCTCAAAATTTTCCAGACACACAATAGTGATGACTCCACCAACGATCTCTAATTTCATAGTCACATTAGCGACTATAAAGGAAAACATTGATTATTACTTGTTAAAATTATAAATTTATCCATTCATTGCCCCAATAAAGGAATCCCAAGATATTACTTAAAATATTACTTAAATGAGAAAAAACTATTTTGGTTGAAATATTTCTTTCAACTAATCCTGTTATTATGTGGTTCATTTATAATTATAATTTATAATTATAACTTTTTTATAGATTATACACGTCTGGATTACGAGTAATGATGAAGATTACGAGAGTGCAGGCACTTTTGATTCGTGGAAAAAGTGGGTTTTGGCCAAGAAAGGTAGGGGTTAAGTCAACATTTTGCGATCGAGATGATCTTGATGACAGCTGGAATAAGTTCAAATTGGTGAAGGTTGAAATAACTGGTAAAGTGTGATTATCATCCCATGGTGATACATTTGGAATCTTTTATCAAAAGTTGGATCCACTCAATTCAATATTGATGGGTATTATAACTTTTTGACGAGTTTAAATAAATGTAATTGGGTTAGCTGAGTCAAAATTTTGTAGAAAATAACTTTCGGGAAATAGAGAAAATCTATTTTTCCATTATAATAACATTGACTAACCCTGTTTTCTAAATCTTTGTAACTGCTGCATGATTTATATTGAAACCTTGCTTGATTTATATATTTCAATAGCAGTATTTAAAATTCCAGGATGGATGAATGGGAGGTTAAAAACGTCCTAGAAGTATTTTTAACTGTCCAGGGAGACTGTTAGAAATCACTTGGAAATTGCAAAGCCACCTTGAGTTTATTATAACCTTTTTTATGAAGGTGATCTAAAAACACGTGATACCTATGATCACACTATAACTGCTGAAAACTATTATGTCACACGTTAATATTTTCCATAGATATGTTTTTTTATTAAATATAGAATATTACAAAAAATTTCACAGTTTATTTACATTACATTGTCATCAGAAAATAATTTGCTCCAGATGAATTTTGAATAACTTGAGCTACCAAAAACTCTTCCTCGTTGTTCCTAATAGCAAAATAACTAATTTATTATGGCTACATATGGTTCAAAATCATCCTGTCATCATGGCTAAAGTTCTGAAAGAAAAGTCTATTTATGATTTTTTCTAAAAAACTGACGAATTTGAAATTGTTAGGGTATCATTACTTTCAATTCTATCATCACCAACAAAAGAAAGTGACATATCAATATCTTGCTCGATGGTTTCAAAATCACTATTTAAAAATTGATCCAGGTCTCGCTCTCCATTGATACCTTTTGCCAGGCAATCTCTTTCAGCTTCATTGGAGCTTATGAACACCTGGAGCATATTATAATAATAGTGCTTCACCACTGCATTGCTCCCTCCCATCCACGTTCCAAACAATAAACCTTTGTGAAAACAAAACACCTTACCACACACCACCAGCAATTATATTATACACACAAATCGCTGAAAAAACTGTCCAGGAACATTTCTTCACCTAATAATCGCCATCTCATTACAAATCACCCAAATTTTCATCAGATCCAAAAAGTCCATCGCGATCCACTCGATCAAATTCTTCTAACCACAAAACACTCATTTCTTCTTCAAAACGAAAATCGCTATCACCAACCAATTAACATTAATCTTCTCCTCGCATATCGCTATCAAAGAAAAACTCCCCACCACCACCCATTTATTCAATGTCACATACTTCGAACTGACTATGCAACACAAGCATCGATGGTCACCCACGTGACAGTTTGGCACATGAAATGCTACATTTTCAGATAATTGATGCAGATAATTTTGTAAATAAATCTTATGTGGTTAAGGATAATGATGGTACACAATTTATCTATATTTATATATATTGACTCTAGAGTCAATATATATAAATATAGAATGTCAATTATTTGATAGCTAAGTTACAGAACACTGAATTTTAATTCCACCAGCCAGGGTTCTATTCTTGAACCTCATATATAATATGCTTGTAGCTTGAGCGCTCATTGGAAAACCAACAACAAACAAATCGTATACCCAAGTTGCCATAAAGCCAATATGCAGTTTCATTCTACTTCCGAATGTATTATGTGCCATGATTTAGTCTAGTAGTAATTTACAAGCACCAAATTTCAGTAACGTTGTTATGAAAAATTTTCCTTGAAAATGTGGCGAACAAGCAATTGAGTATCCACAAATCTCCTCATTACAATCTAATTTGTTCAGAACAAGTTGTTGCAAAAAATTTTTTCGATTCATCTTTTGAATATCGATACAAAAGCTTCTGGCAGAAATAAGAGATGCTACAGTCAACCCGAAACGACATGGAGAAATTATCACTCTAAAATAATTGAAACCATGGTGGAGTTGGCGAATTTGGAAAAATGACTAGATGAGAAAGATACATATTTAACATTAATAAGTTGATTCTTGCCAACATGTTGTGTGACTCAAATTTGTTGGTGATTTTGTAATTACTCTTTGTACGAATATGTTGCATCTATTTTCTCCTCATACGTAGAAGCTTACACTGGCCAATTAAAACAGCACATTTGATATTGTTATGCCACGCTTCTGCAAAAGGCGCATTCTTTAGAGTGTTGCCAATCAGAAATTACGCTTTTGCCTAATATAAATACTCTTCATTTAACATCTTGCATAAATAAAAAAAAAAGGTGTATATAAAATCGCAACCAGGAGCCCCTATATGCAATTGATTTTCTCTAATAAATATAATAAATGACTAAGTATAAAATTTCAATAGAACTATGTATAAATGTCAAAATAATAATGAAAAATTGATTCATGCCGAAAAACTCAGTCTAAATTGTTCAAATATTGAAATTCTCTAATAATTTAAAAAATTTTTTTAATTTGTACAGTATTCTAAAGAGAAAATCTATAATTGACTCGAAACAGTTATAAAAAAGATAAACTGAGGTAAAAAATGAAAAATGTGGTCCAAAAAATCACAACTCAGAAAAAAAATTTTTGACTTTGTAAAAAACGTATTGAAAATTGGCAATCCTATACTGTTTTTAGTAGTTCTCTGTCATATGCGGTTCTTTTAAAACATAATATGATAGGTACAAACAGGCGTTAACATGGGGAAGATGAAAGGGATGATCGAAAACTAGCATTGGAAATTTTAAATAGTTGATAAGTTTAATATTTCACTCCTTCAGTGGATTTAATACCTTATAATGTTGTGAGTAGAAGTGGTATTATTCTAAAATAATCAATTTACGGAAAGGAGTTCAAGGGAAAAAATCAAACAGCATAGCCTGCAAAATTATTGTCAATTCACCTCAAACTAATAAGATGTAGATACAGACAAATCTGCGGAAAAAGTTTATTGGAAATTATATTTAAAAAATAGGCCACCAGCGATTTTATTCATTTATTCAAATCTATAGGGGCACTGCATGCTCGTTTGCATTTTGCTTCACATATCAAATTTTCCGTGCAGTATCATATTAATTTTTATATTTATCTCCCTTATAGACTATGAATGATATAGAAACAAATACATTCTCATACATTACATGCAACCACAACAGAGCTCTAGATTTTTATGCGGTGTCATCGAGTGTACTGGTGATAAAAACGAAAATACGAGCAACATTTGTGTTGCAATTACGCTACGCTCCAGATAAAGTTGGGGTATACGAAGGCGGACGTCAATATGACAATATATGTAATTGAACTTTGTATATATGTATATTTACAGTAGAACTGTTTGTTCATTATTTTTTTATGTATTACGACGGTTAGCCTTCTAATCTTGGCGGTTTGCATGTATCTATGGTTTGATTTCTCGACAAGCCAAATAATTTCAAATTGTGTTTTTTTTTTTTTTTTTTTTTTTTTGTAACATCGAGAAAGCATCATATTACATTATGTAAGGGCTAAATCAAACATGATTTGAAATATCAATAAAACAGCCTCATCTATTGATTATAAAATAACAAAATTTTGGAACGTTATTGATATCGGCTTGCTAACTCAATATTACATCTGAAATCCAAAGTTTGTTTTAACATAAATAATATTTAAATAGGGACCAACGTATTTCCAACGTAGTTGTATTTTTAACATGGAGCCAACAAATAGTTTTCGAACTAATTTATTTTAAAAGGAACCGCATTTTTGGTTCTGGTGTACTAAGAGCTCCCATTTGAGTTTAATAAAAAAAAAATCCTTGGTTCCGAAGTGGGTTAGAACCCACAGCTCTATGATCCAGAGACCAACGCTTTCTCCGCTCGACCAAACAACCACAATTACGATATCGGTAAATACGATATCAACGTTATTCAACCAGCGTTATATCAGCGTCTGCATCTGACGTTAATTTAACATTTCCAATACAATGTCAATCCAACATTAATTCAATATGAAATATTAAAGTTGATACAACGTGGCTTTGCCCACTGGGTACGTGTAACGAGCTTGGTATAAATCGTACGTGGTATAAGCAAATATTTTATTTTTTAGTTTATTTTATCAAATTCATTTTTTCTTGCTCAATATATTACGAAGAAACCAATAGATCTTTTCTAGAATTCTAATTTTAAAGATCCTTTATTAAAAGAAACAGATAAGAGAATTACCAATGATATTAAGGAATATAAGGAATCTAAACGAGGTATTAGCCGAATCAAAAGAAGTAAATCCAGCGGTTATCTTTTATATTACCAGTGTTGTGTTAATACATGGTTTTAAATAGAATTCTTATTTCAGTTACTGCAAATGTCACTCGCTACCTAATCAAACTTTTTCAGATAAAAAGCGAAAGTAAACTCGAACAAAAAGGTGATTGCTTTATTAGTTAGCATTACAGTCATTTATAATTGTTGTTATTGTAATATGTTTCCATGTGCCAATAATAAATAGAAAAATGAAAATCAACGGTTGGGTAATTATAATTATATTCGACACGAGAAGTTTTCGATTGGTCGTTTTTAAATAATGGGCTAATCTGGAAAAAAAAAAGAGCGCACATGGTCAAAAAGTATTTAAAACAAAAAAAGTAACAAACCAAAACTCAACAGAGTTTTATTTGAATATAATTCTTGTTAATTGCTACTTGGATTTATGAAGCTGACAGATATTTATTTGCTTCACTTACCCTCATCCAGTTAATCCCGTTTATGTTTTACACACCCTTATCCAGTAAACCCTGTTTTTGTTTTACACACCCTCATCCTGTAAACCATGTTTATGTTTTACACACCCTCATCCAGTAAACCCTTTCCATATTTTGTTATGGGGATATTTACTTTTGATTTGCGTGCTTTTCCCTGTTGAACTAAACTAACTGAAAAGGAAATATTTTTTAGACAAAGGCTGGAAAAGAAAACACAGTTTTAGTGTGTGTTGTTATGTCACTGATGAGGTAGGTCTTCGTGAGTAAAGAGTTGTTAGAAGCAATTTTGTGGATGGAATGTGATCTTTAATGATCTTAGCTGAAAAAAGCTTAGATGGCATTTTTTCAAAAGTTAGTGTGACTCCACGGTGATGTCTTAGCATGCCCCAAACTGCGAAAAAAAATGTTGAATATTCAAATATTTCCACACATTCTGAAAGATCTTGAAGATTAGTTTAAAAGATGCATGAAAGCTATAACCTTAAAATTTATAGTGTTCAGGTTATCGTGGGTAAAACTTTTGAAAAACCAGGCGGTAAAAAATATAAAATTTAAGGTCAGGTGAAATAATTAAAAGTTTCTATTCCTTAGTGTGATACCTTATTTTTCTAAGTGCCTATGTTCGTGCTATGTTTATTTCCTGCTTTAAGGTCGTCTTTTTTATTGGTTAGTGTGGCTGGTCTTCTTTGCAGCTGGAAATACTAAAATATTTTATAGAAGTCACTTTCTTTTTTTTTTTTGTATTTTTGAATAAATTTTAATGTTGTTATATATGAAAATATTGAGGTCATTCGTTGGAAACGTAGAGTTTAACAAGAAACTGCTAATAAATTTAAAAAGAAGTTAGGAATGTTTGTTTAATTTATTATTTAGTTTTATGTATTATCACTGTCTTTCTCAAGGTTGTCACTACGGCGCCAAAATTTGAAAAAATATGGAAGTTATTATAATGTATAGCAGAAATGGCAACTATGGGGATTAGAAGTTTGTAGATTGTATCAAAAATTTAAATTAAACTTCAGCAGAGGTTCTGTTCGACGGAAAAAGCCATCTACCATCAGGATTGTGAGAAAATTGTGACAAATAAAACAGACATAGCTCGTTTAAAGTTGCGCTTTAATAAAATAGAACAATGCACCAAAACGTATTAGACCTTCTTTACCACTTTCAGAGAACATTAGGGATGATGAGACATTAAATTGGAACGTTGTTACAAAAATTTCTCTACATTCAAAAATTGTTTTATATACCTAAACAAGATTTATTATTTGCCAGAGCCTACGAGGAAAGATAGACAAAGTTGCTTATATTTTCACTAGTAAAGAAATGCTTAAATTTGCACACCAACTGCATAATGATGGTATATTAATACAACTTAATACGGTTCCGTATGCAGCAGATACTGTCGTAAATAATGCGCAATATCACCTAACTTGCTGGGTAACAATAGAAAGGACCACAGAGCTGTCAACGATAAATCTGAATATATAGAAGGATTGGACGAGTTTAAAGGATTGGATGACTTAGATAAAGTCTTAGCAGATATTGAAATCGTAAATATAGTTGACTACTCAATTCATAATGGGCAAAAAAGCAACTTTCTTGACATAAACAACGTAAATACTACATATAATAACATATTGGGAAACTCTATCCATGAGGACATGAATTATAAAAGTTATATAAAACATCTTTTAAAATATTAGAAAAATAATATTTTAAAGACCCAGATCAAGACGAAATGCTGATATTATATGATCCAGTGCATCATCTGATGAAGCTGTTGATACCAATTTGCCAGAACAGTTTAACGAAATATTCAAGGCAGCATCACTAGAGTGACAAGACATCTTGAAAAATCGCAACCGGCGATTTACGGAAACTTACGATGATTATGAACTTCCTACAAGCCTCAAGTCATTAGTCCAGTGGGTGTTAATTGGACCAAAAACGATATTGATTTGTGTCCTAAAAAAGTAAAAACAATTAATACAGCTAATAAAAATGTCTGTGAAATTATTATCAAGTTGGTAAAAAATAAAAAACAAATTACAATCGTGTTACAAGTGGTTTTCGAAATACAATAGAAAATCCATTTCTGTCGGAATAGGGTTTTATATCCACCAAAAAACATGATCTAAAAATTTTATAAACACACTATCTGGTTTAGATTTCTCGATTCCATATTAGCGAGTATTAAAAAACGAAACTCACATAGCTAACTCTGTTGCTAGTAATATTGAAGCAAATTTTGCAGTCTATGTGCGGCCAAATATTATCACTGGTGTCTCTATACATTTTGGAATTTATAATACTGACTTTTCTAATGAAACAAAAAAGGTTAAGCATAAATTTCACGGAACAGGTCAGATAGCTTTCCAGAAATTTCAAGATTTGGAAGCTGGTCGTTTAAAAATTGCACGCTCTGTTAACCATAATATTAGGTTGCAGAAAGGTGTGCTCTCTCCATTTGAAACATGTTAGAAACCAAATCCACCAAAATAAGTTTCCCAAATTTTGCTGGTATAATTTTTTGCGACGAGCAAGGCTTGTGCAAATTACATGATCAAGTATGGACAACGGCTTCGCTTTAAGGTGATAAAACACCTACAACTGGACAGCTTACAACTCGCTTATAATTGAACCTGAAAATCAAACTAAATACCTAGGATTACCGTCAATTCCTGGTACTCTAACTGATTAGTGGAACCTATATTCATCATTAAAGTTGTTGTAAGGAATCAACGTAAGAGCAATTAATCTTTCTAAAACGATCATATCTCAGGATCTTCAACATTATGCAAATTTTTTGCAACTAATGGAGAAAAAAGAAATCTCCAAAAATTTTCTATTTCGCTTAAGTGAGTTTCACGTAGTGTTTTCATTGAAGCAAAGGTGTATAGTCCTACAACTCTTGGGTAGATTATAGATGAGAAGTACATGAAAAGAGGTATTGAAGCGCATACCACTATGTACTTTGCTTTATCTTCTTTTCATCTAAATGACGCATTTAAAGATAGTTAAATCAGCTTAAATGAATAGAAAGAAAGGATACAGAAATCGACAACCAAATTTCAAACGTTCTCATCAAATGATTTAAACGAAAATTTCGTGATTACTGAAAGACTGACGGAATCTAACAAATCATTAAACAATCAGGGATTATTCCTTGCAATATCATTTTAATGTTCGGGTCTCTGTTTTTATTTGTACGTGCATCAAACCAAGGTTTGTGGAAACTTCATTTTGCATCGTTAAATAACTGGTAAAATAATTCTTTACACATGATCAGCATGCTATGCTGCAAACATTATTAATCTTAAAAATAATGATCAAACTAGTTGGAATATCTTGATAGTAACTACTCTGTGGTAAAGAGTTCGATTCCTTTTTTTGGGATATTGTCCGATCATGCCATGGAACAAAAAAATAAAAATATAAAAGTATTAGGAGAAGTTATTGGTTTGACTCAGCAACCTTCAGCTTTCTATCGTTTCTGCTTAACTAGCCCTATAATAATTCGATTGCCTAACGAGTTCACTCAAAAAACAACATTGATATTTTTGATCAAAAAATTTATTATCAACTAACTGGCTCAGTACGCGAGAGAATTTATACCAACGTTAAAAAACTTTCTACAAACCATGTAAAAGTTTTCGGTTGGGTTTTAACCTGTATACATGGTATTCATTGCTTTCTCTAAAGCTGTATTACCAGATGATGCTGCTAAAGAGTTGCTAAATCACAAAAAGGTTGGCCCAAGAGTTATACCAAGAGTTTACTTCGAATCGTTTGACTGACTCTACGTCGGTTTGGTCGCCAATGAAAAAACGAAACCTGCAGACGTTTAAAACACTACCGAAATTAATCAAAACAATAGCGGGAACAAAATTTGTACAGATAAAAGAAGAAAAAACCTTGTGTCAAAGTATTTAATAACGGCTTGAGAACGACCAGAATTATAACTAAAGCATTGCATTGGAAACTATGAATTTTCAGCTGTACCTAAATGATTATTCTCAGTAGATGGTCAGCCACTAGGGTGTACAGATAAACCAACCCCTGGTGCATCATATTGAAGAAATAGCTGGTAATACTAATTGTGTAACAAATGAAGCTCATTCAAGTTCAGCAATAAAAATTGATAATACGGCAATTGTCAATGAAATCACAAAAGACGTCTCAATGAAAATGTGTAAAATAAGATTCGTTTTTTTAAATACTTGTTTCCATACAGAGAAAACGTTATATCTACTAAGAACCATTTTTATACCCTAGATTTAGGCATCAGGAATTCAGAACATTTCCGAAAAACCTAGCTCAGGGTATTTCGTTTCATCAGACCTCAGAAACTATATAGTTTTTCACTAAGTTAAATTCAGGAAAAACTTAAAAGTATGTAATTTTAAACCAAAAATATCAAATATTATTTGTATTAATATTATTTATATTAATATTATCTTTTTCATACTTATTTTAGGACTTTTCGAAGAGATTTGTTTCTCGGGTCAAAATTATATCAAGGGAATTTGAAAGGTTCAATAAGTGTTTCGAACTAGGCACAAGAGAACATCAGGAAAGGAAACTTGTTGTCAAATTTTAGACACAACTAATATCGAAAGCATCCCCTTAAAACAGTTCTTTTTAAATTTCCACGTTAAAAAAGATCTAACAACATACCTAGCATTGACAAAAATTAGTAGGTTTCAGACAATGGGTGTCAAATATTCGGAGATATATGACCTGAAAAGCAAAAGTAAAACAACTGATTATCTAAAAATATTGAGCTGTCACGATCACTAGGAAACCGACACTTTGTTAGTACTTCAAGCATTTTATGTATCTGCAAAAGATCCATTCACAGAATGCGTAATACACTCACCTGTTACTGATGTCTTTTTTCTTCTATTACATTACTCACACTTACTTCCACAGGTAATTTTTCTTGATGTAGTTATAGCGTTTTGACTAATTCTCTATGATTTCAATCATGACATCATGTTGCCCAAGCAATTTGACATGCCCGGGCTAGTGAGAGAACTTTTTGTGGAATATCGTTAAGTTGTCGACAGAGCATATAATTCAATTGACTTTGTTTTAAAGAAATGGTTATACAAGTTATTGAAAAGATAAGCAGCCAGTTTCTTATGTTATGTTTGTGGTATTTTGTACTAAGTTTCAGTGATCTCTAGTTAATCTTTCCACAAATTGTAAAGTAAATGCATTGCACAACACTTACATACGTTTGTTACTGTTTTTTTTTTTAATCTAAAATGCTCAGAAATGGAAAAAACGAAAATCTTCGTGATATTGATGTTGGCCTCTATTATAACGCTTTATGACCGAATCGTTCAGAAGCAGTTCTTGGATTTTATGTTTTTACTGGAGGTAACCGGACAGGACGTTTTTGTGGCAAATCTAAATCAAGCTGATGGAAACCTATGATTCATGCTGATTCTGATGTGCTGTGTGCTTTCTCTCAATTACGCCTAGGTAAAGACTTGCCTCCATTAGAAACACTTGAAGCTATTGAGCGGTTTGTTGTTTCAGCAGCTTTTATGGTGGCACAAAATGCCTGAATAACATCACTACCCTTGCCGATCTACGCTGGTACATGTTTTCAAAGTATCAACCAGAAGCTGAAAAGTTTACAACCTACCTTTGGAGCCCTGAAGTACAAAATTTTCCGCACACATTTTGTAACAATGATATTGCGTCGATCTCACCTGAATCTCCCAAATCAACCGTTAGCTGTCAGTTTTGGATTTGAAAATATTTATGGTTCGTTAATTCCTTTTCTAACTGATAATTTACCTACACCAATGGTGTTAATTTAGCTAAGTGTATGTTCTTGCAAATCGTAGTGCGCGACAAATCGATTCAAATGTCGAAAGAATGGTTTTGTATGTACTGATATATGTAAACGTTGAAGTTGCGAAAATAATGACGACGAAGAACAAATTGAAACAAGAAATATCATTTTTTTCGGAACGTTTTGTTTATTAGGTCAATCTCCTGAAATATAACATTTTGAGCATAATTAATTATTCAATAATTAATAAAATAATTCAAATATTTGTTCATGCTTAATCTGTATCTTTTGAGAAAAATTAGCAAAAATGGCCAGAAAGTTACAAATTTATTCTCGCATGTAAAAGATAATCTGAAATGATTTTTTGGAAAAAAAAAAACCAGTCAGGCTGAATTCCACAATTCAGTTTGATGTCAAATGCTCTCCCTAGGCGCAATGAAAAATTGTAACACATTTATAAAGATATTTTTCACCCCCTAATATCAGACTATTTCATTCTATAATCACGCATTTTATTAAGGTCAAAAAACACATTTTTAACAGTATTTAATTTCGGAAGAATTTGCCTCACAAAAAATTTTTGTGCTGCAACATCAGTTTACACCCATTTTGGTTCACAATTTATACGGATTATTTAAAAAATTTGCACATAAACCCACTCACCCACCCACTTATAAACTTAGATTAAGATCAGAACACCATTTTCCTTAAAAATTTTTCGTGCGTGCCTAAAGAAAAAATTCTCTCTTTTGGGGAAGGCTATTTAATGTCAAGATAATTCAATCAAATTATTTCTCCGTTTCTCAGTATTTTTGCAAAAAATTCTTAGATTATTAATCCCTCCACAATGGTGTCTAAATTGCCATTTCTTTTTTTTTTTTTTTTTTTTTTTTTTTTTTTTTTTGTAAACAATCGTTGATTAAATAAGCCAATAACTATTTCGCACGTGTTAGCCCACACACAGATATCACTCGGTAGACATCAATTCTCGTAAAATAATCCAAAAGCTATTAAGCCTATGCTTATGCATAGCAGTTCGTCCACTAGTCTAGTGAAAATAAATATGACAATATACATCACATCAGCATTTTGTTGTTAAAATGCAGCAAGAAGTGCCCAAAAAAAATTGCGAAACTTTACTAGAATTGATATTAAAAAAAAATCTGATCATTGAAAATTTTTTTAAGTTCCTGAAATTCCTAAAATGAACTGAATTTTTAAGGGCCACAAGTTGTTACTAAATTAAACTGAATTTGTAAAGGCTACAAATCGTTATTAAAGTAAATTAAATTTGTTAGGGCTACTACACGTTAATAAAGTAAACTGAATTTGTAAGAGCTACTACTCGTTGTTGCAATTTTTATTTCACTTTTTCTGTTTTTTTGGTGGAAAATGTGGGGTTGGATAAAATCAACCTTCTTTAGTCCAAAAATATATTAACTGATTTAGTTAAAAACATTAATGTGATGTTATAAAAATATATTTATATTTATAATATATTATATTATAAAATATATTATAAAATTATATTTATATTTTAAATCTGAAAGCACAATAAACTAGTTTCAAAGAAACGTTTGTATAAAAAACTTATGTAAATAAGAATAGAATAAAATAAGAACTAATGTATTCGGTTATACTTTGTTTTAAATCGTTTACAGTCGTTACAGTATTATATATATATATATACA
>JAUZNK010040620.1:0-17251 GCA_035046665.1 Euphysa ruthae
GGGGGGGGGGCCATGGCCCCCCCGGTAGCGGGGGCCCTGCGTTTTCTTTCTAAAGGAGGCCATTTTGGGTCGTTATTGTGTTCATTATCTTTTTCTGGCTCTCGAACTTATCACT
Source organism: Euphysa ruthae (assembly GCA_035046665.1). Taxonomy (NCBI): domain Eukaryota; kingdom Metazoa; phylum Cnidaria; class Hydrozoa; order Anthoathecata; family Corymorphidae; genus Euphysa; species Euphysa ruthae. Next base: position 116 of record JAUZNK010040620.1, read on the forward strand.
TAGAAATTGTTGACTTTGCTCTATGATTTCCATTCCGTTATCAATACGTTTAAATTTAGATTCAAAGCGTTTTTCCATCTTTTTAAAGCCATCAGATATGCTATCAACTGTGTCTTTAAAGTCAAGCAATGTTTTTGTACGATCCAGAAGAATAGCAATATCGTCACGTATTCCATCTAGTTCTGTACCCAATTTTACTGTTACTAATATGGTTAAAAACTCAACAATCTACATTTATTTACATTTTAAGAATCCTACCTCGACTCGCGCCATTTTGCGTGCGTGCTTCCCGGTAGCCATTTTGAAATAAAAAAAGAAATGATTATCTTCAATCAAATTTCAAGGTCCTCACTTATGGAATAATTTAAATAATGAATCTATTAAAGGCTCATAAAGCGTCACTACCTTTAAAACAAGAATTAAAATACATATCCTCATACTTTTCCATAATCTTCAAAAAATTTTAAATTGGCTTCTAAAATAATCAAAAAATAATTCTAAATCAATCTCTTAAAAAATTATAATCAAATTTGATAAATAGAACAAGCGTTTAAAATCAAAGGGCATCAATGAAATGATTATTTCGGGTCCCCTACCTGAAATGCTACATCTTCTTTGATTCCCTTCCATTGCAAATAATTAAATTAACAGCTATATAACACAGCATGTAAATTGTATTTTTATAGTATATTACTTTATCTACGATATTTAGATGTATCTGTTTATTTACTTGGGAAATATATATTACACACACACACACAATTCTGTGAAAACGCCTCTACACTGAGGGTTCTTTCGCCTTAAATTATATATTATATATATAAAAAAGTATTTACGTATTTCGTTCAGCCAAACTATTTGCAGCAGATCAAATTGAATGCTACTCCTGAGTGGGTAATACCTGGATTTGAACCAGAAACCTTACAGTAGGAAGTCAGATGTCATACCAACTGTGCTATCTGGGTACTTATTACCCAATATGCCAAGATATGGAAACTATAGAGTTGACTATATCCAAATTTCTTTGTAGCTCATGCATGAGCTACAAGAAATATCTGTAAACTATAAATTAAGTCAGTGAGTTGAATACAGTGTAAATGTAGAAGAGTTTTTTGATTTTCTTGTATTAAAGATTTTGTTACATGGTGTGATCTTTCAAATTTAAATTTCTGTGACACCTTTAAAAAGTAATTTTGATAAAGTTCAACTCACGAAAATTCAAATTTTTCTTGTGTTAATGAATGCAATGAATTGAATTTTGCTATCAGGAATTTTTTTTAATTTTATCACTCAAATTGTGTGACAAAGCTTTAAAATTTTTTTTCCCTGAAAATTTTTTGCCGTCTAATTTAATTTATATTTAACGTATGGGTCAACAAATAGCCTTAAGCAATTTTTCTTGAAGAGCCCAGGGATTTGGTCCTGGTGTACTTAGAGCTGCTCAAATTTGAGCTTGTGGTAAAGAAAACCATTGGCCTCTAAGAAGGATGGAGCCCGAACCTCAGTGCCAGAAACCAAAACCTTGACCACTTGGCTTGAGGTAGAAGCTGTGGGTAGCATTTTACTTATGTATTCATTTTACTTATGTATTTTTTCACCTTACGAGTTCACAAAGCAGAAAGTCAATCATTTAGTTGGAAAAACAAAGATAAAGTACCCACAGGCTCGTTTTCTTCTTCGCCTTCGGTGCACTGCGCTAAACACTCACTTAACCTGTTTAGGAACGCCATGTATTCATGTAATCCGACAGCCAAAAAGTGTGATCGGGTTTGGAAGTGACAGTGGGTCATATTTTAGGGAATTTTAGTTAGATATTTTATTTATTTTTTCACTACAAACCATGTTTCATAAAATTGAGCGCGATTCCAGGACTTTATTGTATTTTGCGAACTAATCAGAAGCGGCGCCCATTTGTAGAAAGCGCTTTTAACTATTTGTTTTTTTACTTTTGCATAATAGATGATAGCCCTACTTTACTTTGGAGTGTCCGCTTTTTCTAATGTGTCCTGATCGCCTTTTTTACGATCTTTAATTTCTTTGATTATTTTCTTTGCATTTTTTTCTATTTTTCCTGCATGTCCATCCCGCTTACTTGTATCCTTACTTCTGCCTCTTTTATTTCTTTATATTTTAGTCGTTATAATATCTTGATTTCTTTTTATTATTTGAATATGGTTTGTATTATTTGTGATTTTTAAGTTGAGTATTTTCTGGTCTTGTTGTAGCTTAGTTATATTTTCTTTCACCAATATGTATTGTTTTGTTAACAGTTTGATTTGTCTTGTGTGTACTTTGTCATCTGTTATCAGTATTGTGATTTCTCTATTGATTGCATATATTTGTTGTTGTTCGGTTTTGATTAAATCTTTTACTCTTAGTTCCTCGTTTCAGAGTTTTCCTATTAGTTGTTGTACTGAGTCTTTTGTGCTTTCTAACGTTTGGTTAATTTTATTTAATTTTCGTTTGGTCTCCTTTCCTTCTCGTAATATTTTGTTTATTATGTCATTGAATTTCTTTGTTTTTTATAGTTTTGTAGGAACGTTTCCGTTTGGTTGAGTATTTTGTCGATTTCACCGTGGGTTTTTGTTACTTTGTTCACTATACCGTGCTAGTTCCAATCTTCAGCGTTACTGAGTTCTTTCAGATCAGTTCGTAATTGTGTCACATCTGGTTGTCTCTCCTCATCATCTTTATTTGATTTTCTTGTCATTTCATTTATTTCAAACTGCAATATCCTATTCAGCGTGTTTACTTCTGCTAAGGTTTTTTGTTGCTGAAACATGGGCATTTTTTCTTTCCATTCTGAGTCCGCAAGGTGACTTTCTCTTTGAGTGTTAAGTTCTATCTTGGTTGGTTTGTGGACTTGGAAATTTTGTTTGTCCATTTCTTTTATTCCTTCTTCATGATCGTTTGATATTTCATAATATCTCGTTCCATGTTTGATGTAAATTGAGTGTTGGTTTTTGCAGGGTATAGGAGTTGCAGCTTCTAGTACTTTCCTGGTTTGAGGATCTACAAACGCTAGTCTCTTACCATCCATATATTTTGGGCATTCCCAACTGATGTCTTTTGCTATCAGATTTCTTAGGAATTCGTATTTGATATCTAGATTGGTATGTGGTGTTATGATAATTTCATTCAATCCTGTTACTACATGCGAAAAGTCTAGTAGATAATTCTCTTTGTATACTTCTTTTTGTTCTCCTTTCCAATTTTTATAAGTTGTATTAGTGGTATATTCGGTAATTTGGTTAATAAATGCTATCATATCGTTTATCCAATATATTGGGATTTCTTGATAGCATTTCCCTTGTAATTTTCTCTCGTAAATTGGTATATAGTTTGATTCTCTTTTACAGTTGTAAGATACAACGATGCCTCCCATTAGAACTTGGTGATTTTCTCTTTGTGGGGATCCTGTTATTCCAACTTCTCTTATTATTGCTTGTAAGAGCTGTTCCTGTTCTTTCTTTTCTTGTCTCTGTTTGATTATTTCATCCCTTAATTTAAGTATGGATAATACATCTGAGTTTTGCGCAAATTGTTTGTCAACAGTTTCCTTGTGAAACATCGGTTCCGTGATGTTTAGCATCATTAAATCTACCGTTTGTAGGTCGAGTTGTTTAATGATTAGATTGTTTTGTAGGATTATTACTTTTCCTTTTTTCAATCGTTCGAATGAACCTACTTTTAATTCTGGAATGTAGACTGCATCTATGTAACTTTCTACGATAGTTTTCTTTAATATTTCTTTGAATGGTATTCCACTATGTTTTAATGGTCTCAAGAATATTAGCGTATCTGTTTCCCTCTGACATACGGTGTAATTTCCATTGCTAAAATATTCCGTATCTTGTTCAATTGACGCAAATTTTGTTATGTTTTTGTCTCTATATTGTGAGTATATTTTCTTTCTGATCTCTAGCGATACGTTATGTCTTAGAAATGATAGGCACTTTGAACGGGTGTCTATTTGTAGTAGTGGATTATTTGCTGTCCACGTCGCATATTCTACAGAGTAATAGTATTGATTTCCCGTTTTATATATTGGTGTTCTTCCTGTAATTTTTTTCGGATTCTTTTTTGATTCCTGATATATCGCTATCATTTGATTTACTGTTGGTCGTGTTTGTACTGGGTTATTCCATAATCCCGTGTCTTTGTTCTATTTATATTCACATCTTACGATGCTTAGTCCAGTCAATTCGCTCTCTTGTGGTGCATATTTGAAAATTTTTTTCTCCTTCATTTCATTTTTTGAATGCTGATTGATTTCATCTTCGTTAGTTAAGTAAGATAAATCATATAGTGTGAATTTACCTTTTTGTTGGCAGTTGAATATTGTTCGCATAGGGGCTTTTTTACAAGTTCCCCTTGATACTTGACAGTGTCCTTTCTTCGTGAGGTGACTTTGGCATGGGCTTTCTATTTATCTTTTCCAGGTAGCAGTCTTCTGGAGTACTTCTGGTATTTGAACAGTTTACCTGTTTATGTTTTTCTTGTAGCTCTTCTGTCTTTTTATGGTTTGTCTTTTTACACTGTCTGCATGTGTACTTACATTTTTCTTCTATGGCTTGGTAGCTCCAACGGTTGGTTTGATTTTCATTTATGAGGTATTTATTTCCTTCACAGAAACCTTGTGTTTCTAGCGTTGTGCTGAACCTTTTTAATCCGTCCGTGCAGTCTTCGACTAGATTTCTCCTGATCCTGATTTTTCTCAGATTTATTTTTGGTTCTTGATATTCTTGAATCGTTATTTTTCTTATAGTTAATATGTAATTCGTCCCGTTCTTATTACTGATCTTGAGTCCTAGGATATTCCTATATTTTTCTGTTTCTTTTTCGTATAATGCTTCAAACAATTCTTCTTCATTTAGGTTTGAGCTGTGTTTGACAGGTCTGTTGGTTGTTTTTATATTTATCCGGTTTAATGTTTGTTTGCAGTACGGTGATTGTTTTCCTTTCCAATTTTTTCCACATATTTTCCTTTGCGTTCCTTTTCGGCATGTGGTTGTATTGTCCCAATCGTTGCAGGTTACTGTGAATAGTTCCTTTATTCTTTGGTTTTTGTGCCCTGGTATTTCATGCTTTTCATAGTATTCGAATCCTATTATTTGACAATCTGATTGTATTTCTTCTTCTAACCTACTCATATTTACGTCACATTTCATTTTCCTTGATTTCTTGAATGTCCTTGTATCGGATAATCGTCATGATTTTGTTTGGTTGTTTTTCCAGCTCTGGTTCTTAGTTTAGGTAGTATAACGGAATCCCTTGTGTATTTTCATCACAATCTACTTGGTTTGGATATGTTCACGTATAATTTATGATTATTTGGGCGTAGCAAGACGCTCTTTCTTACTTTAATTGTTCACATATATACCAGGTGTCTGGTTCTTTTGATCTCATACATATGTCGTTGGTTTCGAATTTTCTTCCAAACGCAATTTTTATTCAAGGGAAGTGATTTTTCGTGTATGTGGCTTTTTCTAGTTCTCTTTTTCCTTGTGGGTTAACTGTGCATCTGGTCAGCATCTTGTTTTCTTTCCACATGATTTTGATTAGATTTAGTTCTTTCGGACAATCTTTTATTATGTAAGCATTTGGTGGTATTCCTGGTTTTGTTGGTGTTTCCGGAAAACGGTTTTATTTCTTTTTCTGCTTTGCATGTTTATAATTTTTCTTAATAGGTTAATTTTTGGTATACTTTTTTTGGAACCTCCCCTGATTTTACTATAATGTTATATTTGTTGTTTGTTTTTTTCCATTTTGCGCATCCTATCGGTATTCCTTCTTTGCATACTGTTTTGTGTTCATCGTAACATTCTTTCTCCACATTTGGCATCCTGAATAGGGCAAATTCGTCTATCTTTGTGTCGTTTTTATCACATCGTTGTTCATGTGTTATTTCTTCGTTTGGTATTTCCTGATAGATAACTATATCGCATACCTTCTTTTCGTCTTGAGTTTTGATATCCGTCCAACACCTTATCCATTGTTTATTTGTCGTAGTTAGGCAAACGTGTCTTGTTTTCCACGGTATTGTTTCGTGGTAGACTTTGAATGATTCATAATCCCTACTTTTCCTGATTACGTATTCTCCTTCTTGTTTTCTGGATATTATTTCTCCTCTCCTATATCTTCTTATATGTTTACATGTGATCCATTTGTTGTTTTTCTTCATTCCTTCAGCATATAATATATACTCTAGGCGATTTCCTTGATTGTTATCTAAGTTTCTACTTAGCATTTTCTCCGTAGGTTGTTGTGGTACGTTCCTTTGATCTTCTAATACTGCTTTACATGTTTTATTCATACCGTTCTCAGTTCTTTTTATTTCTTTATTGGCACACCCTCCTTGGGATTGGCATTCCTTTTTATTGCAGTATGGTTTTTTATCGTTGCATGTTTGTCCTTTACATGTCTTTGTTTTTTCCATAGGTGCACACTTGCTTTTACCCGTGTTGTCTAATATAGGGATTTCATTCGTGTAACAGCATTGTAGTGGTTCTGTTCGCTGTATTATTTCCATATCTCTATTTTCTTTCTTGTAATGTGTGCATGGGTCATTTGTTACTAATGGTTTTTTTGTTATTTTTATTGGTAATATGCATATGGGGATTTTTTTTTTCTTTGTCCCTGGATATCTTGGTAGTTTCATTCTATACACAAAGCTTTTTCCTCTATGTTTGTTTTGCATATGATTTCTCTATATTCATTTACATCTATTGTAATTCTTGTGTTTCTTGACTTCCATTGTTTTTTGTTTTCTAGTTTTGATTCTTCTGTTTTTTGTTCATATCGACATGTCGTCGTTTGTTTTCCATACGTTTTCCAATAATTTATTGATTTTAAACATTTTGTCCATATTTCGTCTCCGATTGCTGGCAATTTCAGCTTGGTTTCGGGTAATGGGTCTTTTTTGTCTTCTTCATTCATTATACATCCTTGACTTTTCTTTAATCTCCATTTTGTATTTTTTTCCCAATTTTCGGGGTAAGTTAAATCAGCTTTGATGCAATCTGTTTCACTTGCACATTCATATTCTTTTTTGCTTGTTCGACTTGTCTGTAAGCAGTATGGCCATTCTTTTCCTTTGGTTTATCGCATATTCCATATCCTTCTGGGCATTGGTAGTATCTTCTGTTTATTTCTTTGGGTGGATAGCCTCTACGTATAATTAGTATTATTATCCATAGCAGTACTTTGAGTGCCATGTTACTTCTTGGCTTCTTATTTAAAAAATGATACCTTTTATTTGCATGCTATATTTTTTACTTTTTCTATTGTTTCGTTACATTTATCTTCTTTTAATTGTCACTGGTTTCTTTTGTTAATAGTTTTCTACTATTTTTCTTTTGTTCTGCAAACTCGTGGCACTTTTCTTTCAACTTTCGTTCCCCACTTCATTATTCCCGAATATTTGCCTTTTCTCCGTCATTGATGATTCTTTTAAGAATTGATTCGTGACTTCAATTCTTCCTTCATTGTTTGTCTTTTGCCTTGTTCCTTTTCTATTCGAACTTACTCTCAGTCACTTAAGTCCAGTTGTTTGTTCGACTCAATCCCCAACTAATTAAAGCTAGTTTTTTGAACTCTTATTTTCCAATCATTTAAGTTCAGTCAATAAGGTTTTGTTCTACTACCAGTTAAGGTAATAGAGTCTTTCTGTCTTTACAAACTTTGTCTTTCCAACCATCGTTGATGCTCTTTATTTCGGTCAGATTATATGACTTATTCCCATGTACTACATTTCCTTATACTACTTCCTTTTGATTATGTCTTATTTCTAATTGTCTCTATTGCTTTTACTGTTTACTTGCCCCTTTTTTTTCAGTTGTATGATAGCACTTTTCTTGGTTTGTTATCCTCCGGTTCGTTAGTTGTGATAAATTCCGTCCATGATAAAGCATCAGCTAGAAGATTGAAATATTCTTCTGCCGTTTTAGTGTTCCTCGTTGACTGATTCGTCGCTTTTTCCACTGCTCTTTCTGCATTAGTTCTTTCTTCATTCTTCCAATTGTCATTGGTTCTCGGCTCTGACGGTCTTTGTGATTGGTATGGATTTCTATTGTAATTGGGCCTTGTACTTTGATAGTTGTTTGGTTTAAATTTTTCTCTATAAGTTTGCAAGTTGGCTTCCTCAGCTCCTTTGTGTACGGTATATGGCTTCAAATTTACCCTTCTCGTCTCTGTTGTATCTTCTTTATGCATTATGGTATATTTTGACCGACAGCCTTTTCAGATGTCCTTTTTTCCCACAGGAATGGCATGTTATATCTGCTTTGCATTCCTTAGCGCTATGTCCTTTCATTGAACACAATTGACATCGATTTTTGTACTCTGAGGTCTTTATTTCTCCTTCTATTCTTAGTCTAGTTAGCAACTCATTTACGTTTGGTTCCGGTTCTAACGGGTCGAGTCTTTAATTTTCTTCTATTGCGACAGCTCTGTCTCCTAGCTCGTATATATTGTATTTAATTTTACCCTTTGATACTTCTAATACCATTCTCCTCCATTCATTTACTGCTTTGTGAAGCTTCTCATTTAGTCCTCTGATGAAAATTCCTCTGACGTCCGAGTCATCCTCTATCCCATATTTTTCCATGAGCCTATAAAATACTTCACTGTATTTTCTTGCTGTATTTAAGACCTTGTGGTCCATTTTTATGGCACATAGCTTTTCGATTCTTGCCTCTCTTTTATCGGCTCGGCAAAAGTCTTCTCTTACTTCATCCATGAACTCTTGCCATGTTAGTTCTTTCTTTATCGCATTTTTGATGTTTCGATTCATAGCACCAGTACTTTTGAAATATGCTAGGTCAAGAATTTCTGCGCTGGATCTGATACCAGATTTTTTTAGACTGTCTAGTTTGTCAATCCATTCTAGAGGAGAGTCGTTGCATTTAGGGCCCCATTGAGCAATACACGATTCGTTTACTTCGTATTTAGTGTTTTTCAGTGAACATTTGTTCGTATCTTTTGATTCTTCCTTTCGTTCTACCAACATCTCTTTGACTAGACTCACCGTTTTTTGCCAGCTATACTTTCCGTTTTTTATTAGATCTTTAGCGATAGAATTTATTATGGTAAGATCGATTCTCAAATATTCCCTGTATAGCTCTTCGTCACTGAGGTCTTTTTCTACTTTACACAAGTTGTATATTTCGACTCGTTTTAAAACTTCTAAGTCGGGATTATTGCGCGTAATTAACCGTACCGTTGGTCCCCTTTCCAAATCTTTCATCAAATAACTGACCGCTTCATTAATTTCCTGCTCTCTTTGTGCGTCTTCACTGATTGTGATAATCGGAATTTCTTTAACTTCTGACTCTTCTTTGCTGTCACTTTCGCTACTGCTTTCATCAGTCCTAGCGCTCGTAGTTTCTTGTTGTTTTACTCTCTTCTCTCGAGATATTTCCACTTTGCTTCTTTGATAATTTGCTCCCATGATGCTATATTTATTGGTTTATATTTCCGATACCCTCTTTTTACGTCTTCTATGAATCCGGGCATAGTCCTGTTGAGCTTTTTGTAACTCGGAACTGTAAATCGTTTTTCAATAGTACTACCTGTCTTTCTACTCCGCTGCCATGTCAGGAAGTGTTGTGGTAAATCGTCTTCTAGCGTTAATTCTGCATTACTCTTAGTTTTCTTTACTCTTATGGTTTTAGGCTTCTCTTCGATTACCTTTTCTTTTAGTTTAGTCTTCAATTCTTCTATCTCTTCTGTGGCTTGTTGGAGTTTCAACAGGCTTATTTCTCGTTTAAGGTTGACGTTTTCTTCTAATTTGAGTTGATGAAGATGTTTCAGCTCCTCCACCATCCTTTTTAAATGTTGTTTTACCATTTTTTCTTCTCTTAGTTTTATTTCCAAATCATCGTAATTCTCTTTTACTTCCATTTCTGCCCTCGTTGTCTGCGCTTTTAATTTCTGGATATATGTTCCCATTTTGTCTCTAAATGCTAGATATAGAGTTCCGCAGTCTTCTTAAGTTGTTGTAAATATAATTCGTTATTTGTTTTACCCTCTCTCCAGCTGTATTTAGCTACTTCTTTCATTTTTTCACTTCTCTTCATTATTCTTCCCACGTTTTCTATGATGTCTGTTACAAGACTAGTAATTAACCTGCTGGATCCTTGGCCTCCTCTTTCTTTGATTTCATTGATGAGCCTTATCAAGTGTTGTCCCTCTGCGTGTCCACTCAAACAGTCCATTACTGCTTGTACCCCAGTGATGTGGGTTATTTGTTCGTCCTGTCCTCTTCTTTCCTCTTGTTCTCTTTCCGTTTTTTGTATTATTGCTTCACCCGACTTCTTGATTGTTTCCTCTTCATGGCCAGTGATCGCTCCTGGTTTCATAATTTCTTTTCCAATTAAATCCCATCTTTCTTTTATTGATTTCTCCATTCTGCTAACTTCTTCAACAAGTGGGATTTCTTTGGCTACTACAGTGGATGATGCATCTTGAATTGTGCCATCTAAAGTTTTGTTAAGAACTTCATTAGGATCGTTAATCCTTTCCTTTAGAGTATTTGTTTTGTCAACACTTCATCATCCCGTTCATCCTCTGTTCTTCTAGATCCTCCTTTACGCTAGTTTATCGTCGGGTGTCAAGAACGGTATAGTGTCTTTGTGTTTCATAATATTTCTAGTAAGTTCTGGTGAACTTAGTTTGATAATTTCTTCGGTGAAGTAAGTCCTCATCGATTTCTATTATTTCTGTGGCTTCATTAGTCTGCAACGGCCTTTGAGTTCACCCCAGCTTCAGCTCTCTCTTGATAGTTTCTTGTGAACTTCCTGCTGCTATTGTCATATCCATATCTGTCATTCCAGGTACCTGTTGTATCTCCGCCATTGTTTTATCTTGTTCATGGAGGCAATGCTGCATCCGAAAATCCAGGGCTTCGTTATATTCTTGACTACTTCGAATATTATTGATCCTTTGTTGTGTTTTATCATCAGTCTTTCCCAGCATCATACTGAGTAAAAGGAGACTCCTTTTCTCTCTTTCTACCGTTGCTATATCTTGTTCGATCTATTTGATAATTTGTTCCATTTCTCTTTTAATCTTCTCTTCCTCGCTTTCATTTACGGGTATGTCTTGGTTCGTGATTGTTCTAAGTTGTGGAGTACAATTTATTTTTCCCTGTGAGGTAGGACAGGGCTATATTTTGTGCTTTCTTGTGATTTTTCTTTCTACTATACTTTAAATATTCATCTATTATGCTGTTGGGAGTCCCATTCTTATGAGCCAGTTGAACTATTTCTGTTGGGGTCATGACGACTTCCATATCATAGAGTTTCTTTGGCGTTTCTTCTCTTGTCCATGGGAAACGAAACTTACTTTTCTTTTTTCTCTTCTTACTCGCTTGTCGGTCTTCCTCGGTGTCATAGTCCTCTGGTTCACTATTTTCGTTATACACTTTATTAACATACGCTAATACTTCTTTATCTTCTCCGGATTCCACGTCTGAATATTGTTGATATGTCTCAAGCGCTTTCGCTGCTAGTGTCTTATACGGCGACTGTTCCTCGGTATCAGCTTTGCTGTACTCGCTTTCAGATTCTGTAAATTCCGTATCAGTGCCTCATTCATTACTTCGAGTCCTTGAGGTCCTACTGCCTGATCGCGAATTGCGGCGTAAATCATTTCTACTGCTTCGCCACTCCTTGAATTTTCCAAGTAGAGTTCTCCTTTCAGGTCCCACTATCGCCCGGTCAGAGTTTCTACTCCTTGACCTTCCTCTTTCGTTTGACGGGGTTATACTCCTTGTTCTTCTACTACCACTCGTTTTTACTTTTGTCTGTTAATTTCCAGTCGCTGTCTTGTTCCGGTAATCCCCTACTCTGCTATTAACAACGTCCTGGCAAGGTCGCCAAATGGATTTTTACGTGTTTTTTTTCACGGGTCTCGTTCCTGATTACAATTCAAGAATAGCTCGAGATCTTACTAGCTTTTTCAAACTAGCTGTATGTTCACTTAATTAAAAGAAGCCTATACACTTATCGACCCTTACTATCTTTCACTATAACCCAAGGCAATCTTCTAACTTGAGAGTAGTTAAACAACTAAATTTATCAAAAACAATTTTATTTCACACTTTATATGTCGCGCTAAAAATAGTGGACTTTATTTATAATCAAAAAGAGTTCCTCTCAGTTTAAATTGCTACAAGATACTGTTTTATAAAAATAATTTCACTCTATATAGATAAAAATTCAGGGGGTTAAATTAAAAAATATTAAATTAAGATAATCAGGGGGTCTTCTATTCGACAACCGCCTATTTCGTTTAAGATGTTTTTGAGGTATTTTCTTTGTTCGATCTCTTCATCAGTGTTCCTTTCTTCCGATTCCGAATCATCGAACTCCCATTTTCTCTGGCTTTCATGTTCTTTCATCCGGTTGGTTTGCTCAATGTACTGATTTTTTACGCTAATTAGATTTTTATATTTATACGTCTGTTCATTTTTGGTTATTTGGCATAATCCGCATTGTTATGTGTTATGGTCCAATTTTGCGTCACCGTAACTCACCAGTTCTCCATGCTTCCAGTTTATATCGGTTGTTACTATATCTATTCTTGTGTACATGCTCAAACTTAAAATGATTTCTCTTCTTGTATTTGTCGCATGTACTTGTAAGTTTTCTTTGTAGTCTTCTTGTAGGGTTTCTAAGTTTTTAACCTTATTGATTAAGATGTTCGTATCTTTAAGTTTTTTCATCATCCTTTCAGTTTAAGTTTTTAGTCCCTCTTCATTCCTTACATGTAGATTCACCGCATTTTTTCTCTCTGTTCTCCGGACCTTAGATTTTAACTGCCATATTTCTTCTTCGTAATAATTTTTTAAAGCCTCTCCTTCATATATTTTCTTATCATTTATTATAGTAATTATCGTTTTATTTCTTTCAGTTCTAATAGTGATTAATGGGCTGTTGCTTTCCATTTCTGATTTTAAAAGTAAATAAATTTTTTATTTTGTTTTCGTGTTTTTTATATATTAATACTTCATTTGTCTATTGTTTTACCTTTTTATATTATTGTTTCATTGGTTATTTCCATTCTCTTGTTTTACCCGTGTTTTGGATCCAGGACTCCATACATTTTTCCTTGCTCTATTTTTCTCCCCTCAAGGTACGATGTTACTAGTTCTTTTATAACCGCTTCTTTTATTTGTTTCTTGCTCATTCCTTGTTTCATACCTTTTCGTCCCGCTATTTTAATTAGTTGGTCAAATTTCTTGTCTTGTGCCTTTTTTAGTCTTTTTACTTCTGATGGTTTACATTTCCGGAACAGTTTCCATCCTACGTATATTGTTATTAATGTTCCTATTACCACTAAGATTGGTATTATTATCTTTTTGAGTATTTTCCATATGGCTTTTAGAATTCCTTCTAATCCTCCTGATAAACCATCCCAGATTGAGTTGAGGGTAGACCATATATCGTGCCAGAAACCCGTGGTTTTTTCTCCTCTTTCTTTAACTGCTCTCTTCGCTATGGCTCTTGCGTGAGGGTTCGTTTCGCTAAACCGTTGCTTTGAGGAAATCTTGGGCTTGACGTTTCGTGGTGAAAATCCCAATCTTTGGAAAATGTTTTGAATTCAATGGCACTAAATTCAGGGCCATTGTCCGAGAACACTTGAAGAGGGATTCCATACTTGGAGAATATGCTTTTCGTATGCATGACCACAGTACTGGGTCGCTTATCTGGTAACTGGTTGATGTCGAAGTAATTTGAGTTGTAATTGACTACAAGAAGATAATCCTCGTTTTTAAACGTGAAAAGATCTGTACCAACCTTTTCCCAGGGAGTATCTGGAATCTCATGGCTAATTCCAGTTTCGGTTTGTTGTTTGTTTCTATGCTTTTGGCATGTACTACAACTAGATATTAGATCTTCTATTTCTGTGCTAATGTTTAGCCAGAATAACGTTTCACGGGCACGTGATTTAATTTTCACGATTCCTAAGGGTCCAATGTGAAGGAGATTGCGCATTTGCTTTTGCATTGACTTTGGGACTACTATACAATTTCCTTTAAGGATCAGTCCATGTAATAAACTCAAGTCATCGCGGTAATTGAAGAAAGATTGGAGCTCTGGATCGACGTCTTTGCAATTTGCTGGCCATCCAGTTTGAATATAATGACTTAATTTACTCATGGTTTCGTCAGCGCTGGTATTCTCTTGGAATTCTTTGAGTTTTTGTTTGCTTATAGGTAATGCACTTTTCACTAAATGTACATAATGTTTTAGTTTTTCATGAGGTATTTCTGGTGTGGAGTAAGGCAAAAGTGCTCTGCTCAGCTTGTCCACAACATAGTAATTCGCCTTTGATATACTGCTTTCAAAATCATACCTCAGAAGTCTCAATAAAAATCTTTGGATGCGAGGTGGAGCCTTTGTGATGGATCTGGAGAAGATAGCTTTTAGTGGGAGATCACCATTAAAGATATGCTTGCCGTAGATGTAATTGTGAAATTTGTGACACGCAAAAACTATAGACAATGTCTCTAACTCCAATTGGCAATAGTTCCTTTCATAGGCTTTTAAAGAACGACTACCGAAAGCGATGGGGTACCATTCCTTGTCGACTAATTGCTCTAGGACTTTGTTGTTGGTCGAGATGGGTAAAAAACTTGAGAACAGGTGCGCTTGTGATCAACTTTTTAAGATTTTCGATTGCTTTGATTTGTGGTGAATCGAAGGAGTAAGATGTTTTTTCTAATAACTTTCTTAAAGGAGCAGTAATGTCTGATAAATTCGGAATGAACTTTCCTAGATATGTTATCATACCCAAGAAACGCTGTAGTTCTTGTTTATTTTCAGGATTTGGAATGTCTATAATGGCTTCTAACTTTTTGGGTCTGGTTCTATTCCTTTTGATGAGACTTTGTGTCCTAAAAATGTTATTTCTTTGTTGAATTTTTTTTCAAACTCAGGTTGTTTTTCTGGCACGATTTGAGAACGTATATTGTTGAGTCAATTCCTGTTTTGTTATACCCCAGATTATGATATCGTCCAGACTGTTTGCGGCACCTGTGATACCAGAATTGATGTGAGATATCTTAACTTTACAAATCTCACTAGCAGAATGAATGCCATATGGCATACAGAGAAAGTGGTATCATCTGAAAGGAGTGTTAAACGTGAGAAGTTTTGATGATTCCTCATCAATTTGTATTTGCCAGTAGGCGTTACTGGCATCCAGCTTTGTAAAGTATTTTGCATTAAAGCTCCATTGGGTTTCTCAACAATGACGAGAGAGCTCACCCAGTCTGAAGGCTCTAAAACTAAATGTCATAGAGTCTGTGACTCTATTACATTTAGTTTTACCATTTCGTCAAGTTTTTTTTTAATTTATCTAAAATCGACATTGGCACCTTGCGAGGAGGGTGTATTTTCGGAGTGATTTTTGGATCAGTTGTAATATGGTGAGTTACAGGGAATGTCATTATGTTTTAGCTTTGGGCGATTCTCTAAACGTTTGTACTGATTTAACGGTAAAATATTTGCATCAGCGCCAGTATCAATTTTGTACTTTATTTCCACACCGTTTGTGTTTACATACAAAATCCAATCATCAAAGGCTGCGTTATCTTTAGCGGAAATCTAATGTCAGAGAAAATCAAGTTTAAAGTATAATTATTTAAACGAAGCTATAGGTATAAAGTAATAGCTTACACTAGAATAGACCGCTGTTAGTTTTTTTTTAATTTCTTTGTCTAGATACCCTTTTTCATGTGAGACAACTTTTTGTGACGCAGTTTTCTCTTGTCTCTCAACTTTTTTGGCATATTGTTTATTCGTTGGTTGTCGCGGACGCCAAAACCATGGTAGAATACCCTAATGGTATATGAAGGTGCTCAACAACAGTAGAAAGACCAGAATTTCCATCATTGAAATTGATGAATGAAGAAAAAACTGCAATTTCCAACGTTTTACGGCCAACAAAAATGTCTTGAATGCCTCATTAGCGTTTTGGCTATGACCGTGGAGACATTTCAAAAGTTTCGCATCAGGCAAATCTTTAAAAGGAGTAAGGGTGACTTTGATGGGAAGTGGTAGGTTTAACTTGATTTTGTAGGTTTGTTTTCCTGTGATCTTGTCACTTTGGTAAAGACACCAGCTGCTTGCAGTTCTCCTGCAGAATTGATGCCTAAAGCTGGGGTCGCAGTTGTGGAAAAGTACTGCCCAAACACATTTCATTATATAGACATTTATGGTATTCTGTCTTAAGGCCATACCATAATAACATTGATAGCTTTGTTTGTCAATCTGCCTTTACCACCTAATAACTTACCATCTAATAAGTTTTTGCCTCTGTTACTGACGAGAAGTTTTCGGCATCTTATCCCCATACGTTTGTTCACGTGCCCGATGCATTCCAGTTTGTCGATCTGAATGTCATCACCGTATAGTTTTGAGGACACAATCTCTATGTATGATGATGTATCACTATCACCAATATATGAAGTGCATCTTATTTTTTTCCTTAGGGATGCTTTGCTATAAATGTTGACTGCACCAGCACCTTCCATTATTCCTGAACACAGATCATGGTTTGCTTGGCATTCATGGTTCGCTTGCCAATCGTTTTACCTTGGATCACCTTTTAAGCCTGCCCAAATGAATGTTGTGATCGAGTTTCTAGCACCATACCCAGGTGCTTATGGGAAACAGCAGTTGCTACATTATTGCCATTAAAAACTAAGTTCGGTAGATTAACGTGTTTGATTTTAGTTGAAAAACGGACTTCAATTGCCTGTTTATTAAAATCAGGGTTGAATGACATTTTCCATTGCGAGGCCCACCCAGATATTCTTACCAAATCATTAATGAGTTTTTGAGAATCAGTTATACCATCTTCTACTACGGAAAAAGAGATGTGTCATCTGCAAAAATTTTAATACAAGATTCAATTCCATCAGGAAGGTCATTTATAAAAACAAGAAAGAGTAATGGGCATAGAATTGAACCCTGTGTTACACCAGCCAATATTGATAAATCTCATGCATTGTCGCGAGCAATTGCAATATTGTTGAGTCCTTCTTACAAAAGCCAGACTGAAAGGGATTAAATATATTATTATATTCAAAATATGAATACAGTGAATCGAATATACATTTTTCAA
>JAUZNK010040631.1:0-44523 GCA_035046665.1 Euphysa ruthae
ATAATAACATAAAATAAAATAAAATGAGGCAAAAGATTTATATATATATATATATATATATATATATATATATATCAATGTATTTCCAACTTATATTTTTTTAGTGTGGAACTGACAAACAGCTTCAAGCTGGTTTGTTTCAGAAGGTTCCCAGAGGTTTGGTTCTGGTGTACTTAGAGCTCCCATTTGAGCTTATGGTAAATACTGCTCAGCCAGGCAACCATAAAATTATTACAAATTGAATGCTACTCATATGCTGAGTGGGCGATATCATGTTTCATGGCCTGGTTGGGGTCTTCAGCCTTGATCGACAACCTTCCTAGTGATGGTGTCACGATAAAAACACCTAGTTACTTCATCTGTAAAACAGGATGGACGACAGGAAGGGTATTTGGTCCGTTAAAATCATGCTAAACTCATACGATTTCCATCTAGCTCATGCTAAAACTGTAAAAGAAAAGAAGAAAATTTAAGTTTACGGTAAAGAAAATCATTGGTTTCGAAGTAGTTTCAAACCTACAGCTCTAGGATCAGAGACTAATGCCTTATTCGCTCGGCCAGACAACCTTAGGCACCATGTATGTGTTTGTCAAAGGAGAAACTGGTTATAAAATAACCCCAGGAACTGGACAAGAAAACACCACTACGTTGGCAGTTATAAATGCAGCAGGAAGAGCTCTGCTGCATTTATAACTGCTTTTGATAGTGGTTGGATGACCACAAATATTTGGTGACTGGTTTGACAAGTTCACATCTATAGTCACTGAGTTTTCACCACATGTCACTGACATCATACAACTATTAGATTTTGCTTGCTTTTGCCCACTAAAAAGAGAATGGGAAAAGATGTTGGTGAGCCAGTGAATGGGGTCGAAAGGAAATGATTAAGAAGCCTATATATTTTTGCTATTAAGCTATGCGAACTTTGGCCAAAATGCATGCCATTAAAAAATGTAAAAGCAGGTTTCGAGATGATAGGGATTTATCTATGTGATCGAACAAAGTATCTCAAGGATTGCCTGGATATGCCTTGTTAAGCGCTATGATTGATGTGTAGAAATTAGGCGATCTGAGAATATGATGCACAGTAGGCCCAGCATGAAAATTTATATCAAAATTGAAATCTTTACAATGGCTTGATGTCAAAGTACATAAAACTTCAGTAAGAAAGAGAATAAAATCTGATTTTATAGCAATTTAAATTTTCAAATATTTTCCCTAGAAAAACAAGCAAATCTGCATAATTTTAACCTTTCCATGCCAATAGCGGACAAGTATTTGATTTCAATGTAATGAAAAAAAACCGAGCACAGACCTGTCTGCATTTTGCATACTTCCACTTTGAAGGCGATTTTTTGACCAGAAACCGGTTCTAATTGACTTGACCCTGATTTTTTTGAATTCTCCAATAAATTTGTTCCAAAAAAATGCCAAAAAACGAGCCCTCACGGAACTTCAACACTATGATAGAACAAAAGTAATGACCATTAGTGGAAAGAGAGAATTTTTTTTGCTTAAAAATGGCCGGTTTCTAGCACATAAATTATAATTTTGCTTACGGCACTCAAAGGGTTAAAAATACGACAATAAATGAGATAAATCTCAAGTTTAATATATGTAGTTATATTTATCTCAAAAGTGTATGTAGTTTATAAAATTAATAGGAATAATATCACTGACAAAGTAAAAAAAAAAAGAAAAAAATACGGATTATTTATAAATAAAGCTAAAATATAGAAAATTCTGGCATATTTGGGCCATTCATATACAAAATTCAACAAATTTTTGTCGAGGGCCCCGATGAACTATATATTTTATGAAAGCTGTCGAGTCATGTAATCGGAATCTAAATGATTGTGAAAATCTATTGAGCCCGTTTTTCAAAATCTTTCATTCTATTTGGAGTGTATTAATTAAGCAGGCGTTAATCATAAACATCACAACAAAAATCATGAAAATCTATCACAAAATATGAAAATTGTTTCCATAATACTCAATTTGATCAGTGATTTAAGAAATATGCATCCTATCAAAATATATTTACTTTGGATCAACAAATTTATGACATTAAATATTTCATTATGTTTAAGACCTTAGGTAGTAAAGAAAGTAGTCAAATTGAGAGGATTTTGGTCAATTTTTTTCAAAAAATTGACAAAACAGTTAAATTGTGATCACATAGTTGTTTGCTGGCCCCCATGAACTATATATATGAAACCTGCCATCCAATACAATCAGAATCCAAAAAAATTAGGAGGGAATCCATCATTCACAATTTCCATAATCATTCAAACCAGGCGTTGAACAAAAACTGCCAAAATTTTGAAAAACAGTTACAAATAGAAAATATTGTTTCCACATTGCTCAATATTTTTCAGTGACCTTTGAAATATGCATTCTATCAAAATATGTTTACCAACGCATTTGTGACATTGGAAGTATTTCCACATGTTTGAGACCTTGGGGAGCAAAAAATTGTCAAAACAAAAAATATTGTGTAATAAATCCTGTGACTCAGTACTGTACTTGTAATGGCTTCTAATAGTATGGTCAGCCCCTCCACATTCTCTACAGTTCTGTTTTGCCAGGTATTTTAATTTCATGAAAATCAAATATGGATCTAATCGTTCCAATAACCGATGGTGAACATCCTCAATTTGGTTATTAAGGCAGCTCTTTCTTGGCGACATCTCCAAATGTCTTCTAATATTCTTTTTGTTTGCCTCCAACCCTTCTGAATACCAGCCAAGACTTTCTCCTCCATTTATCTCAATAAATTCACAGCTGTGGTGAAGGGCATCAAGTAGCGTATGGTTTAGATTGGCCCACCGGAAGTTTTAACCAATACTGAGTAATGCCTCTTTGCAGTGCATCCTGAATTTCTGAACATCAATCTTAATGATATAACTCGAAGAACTATAGATATTTGCTCATGCAGCTTAATCATGTTGACTTTATTTTTTCTATTGTGTTGTTTTGAAAGCAGGCTTTTATCACTTTTCGGGATCCTTTTGAAAAGAACTTTGTAGCTTATTCCCGGTGTTATTTTTCCTAGAATTAATATAAACCAGACTTAGACCTGTTTCTTTTTCTATGCTTTTTAGGACCTGTTAGTTTTCTGAATCACCATATGCTGTTTTTTATCATCCCATGACTGATGATCAGCATAGCATCTATACAGCATCTTCATGTCCCATGTGCAGCCATTGATGTAGGAATGCGTGATTGTTATTGAATGTTGGTCTGAATTTGATGGAGATATCTTGGTTACACCTGATTGAGTAATGAAATCACCAGGTTTTATGATATATTTCCCTTCTGGTCAACCACAGAGTTAAAGATCTATCTTATCTGATGCATTCAATCAATTTTAAATCCCATTTTTATAGTATCTGGGTCTGTCCAATCCTCCGCCTTTGACGTGCACAGAATGCAAGCTGCTCCACCAAGGCCTCTTATGCATTTTTTGAATTTCAGATCCTTCATACAATCTTTGATGTTCACTCTGCTCAGATCGTTTCTTGCACTATCAGTCTTGCCAATGTTTTCTAACAATGTTGCATCAGTCTCCACTTCCCTAACTAAATCCACAGGGTGTAGTAAGCATGCAACATTTGGACTGGATTTGACCATAAGTTTTCTATGCCTGATATATCAGTCAATGTCAGCTTCAGTGATATTATGCCATTTTGGAAAATATGGTATTCATCATCAATAGCTGTTTTTTATTTCAAGACAGGCATTGTTCCTGCCCCATTGCCACCATCTTTCAGGTACATCTTCAGACTTCCTTCCTTAACACCATTCGTCTTGGCAGAAATGACTCTCATCACTGAGGATATTGTGTCACAAACAAGATTTTTGTACTCCAATGCTCTTCCTTAACCACCCAATACAGCAAAGGTGTCTGGTATTAAGCTCTTTCTGACTGGAAGGAGTGCATTTGGTTGAAAATTCCACATATTTTATGGCTAGAAAATTTTTCACTTTGTGGATCTGCCTTAATACCAACGATTAACTCAGTGATACATCTTCCATTACGAAGGCTGCTGTTTTTTTCTTTTTGTAAATAAATGCTGTTACCAATTTTTGCTGCTTGTCACTCATCTAATTAATTGACTTAGAGGACTTTGTAAACGATTTTGTAAACTGTTCAGGTCCTCTAGTCTTCTTTTTCAGAGGTTCGCTGTTAGGAGGTTTCTTATCAAATGCAATAGATTTATCTTGGTTGTTAAGAAAATTTGACCACATATCAGCATAATCCATACTTTCATTGATGGATATGCTATTTAGGTCATTGAAATATATACTTAAAGCATTAATACCACTGCTTGTGGCTGCAATCTAGGAGACTTGCAGCCCCTCCACTTTTTTTTTCTTTAAATACTGTCTGGGACTGTTTTCAATTAATCCATGTTCATAGTTGTATAATTTCTTTCATCAACTGGCAGCTTGCTAAGAAGGAAATCGTGATATTCCTTTGTTGTTAAATTTTTATAATCACCAGTATTTTTATCAAATTGCATGTATTCCATGATTTTATAACTATATGCTCTAAAAAAAGAAACAATTATAATTTCAAAAGCTAGAACTATACTAAAACTCGATAGTTCTGCTCTAGTAAGAATAAGATAATTTTTGACCTCCTTGCCCTCAAATTAAATGAAATAGAGGTCTCATATATAGTTAATAGCAATGCAGACATAAGATATGATAAATTTTAAAAACCATTATTTTGCATTCTCTGCTTTTCTTAAAATAAACATGATAATCACTGTTTTGTTTTGAAACTAACTCATAGTAACACGTGATAATTGACAAAACAAGTAAAAGCAAAGTAGACATAATTACACTCAAACATTAAAAATGTTTTTGAGGTATGTAACTTCCAAATCCTTTTGTGGGCTCCCTCTTTGAAGCATGTTAAAAAGTTGCTTTTAACAAAATTAAGATTACAAAATTCAAAAAATTAAGGGGCTCAGGGCCATGGTCTATTAACAAAAAACATATCTATCTTTATTATTTCTAACAATGATCGGATTTATTTGGTACCAATTGTTATAATAACCATCAAGAACAAAATGATTTAACGAAGAAAAAAAAGCTTAAATTTTTAATATCTAAGAAACAACTTCATTAAAAATTGTTGGTCATTTGCTGATATCAAAAGGTTTTTCCTGACTGATTCTTTCAAGCATTTGCTATGGTTAAGTAATAAAGAAAAAGAAAAAAATTCTTTTCCAAAGTTCTTCAATTTTTGTTGGCTCAAAAGTACTTTTGTTCTGTCAAGGCAATTGGTTTTGGTTAGAGAGGTTTCTGAGGGTTTTTTTTTCTTTAGATGAGACTGGATCCTGCTGCAAATGGACAATTTATCAATCAACAAAATCATTCAAATTTTGATCCACATAAACTTGCTGATGATAATAAAGCAGAAATTCAAAGGTTAATTTCAAGGACATCAGCGAGTGAAGTTGGCAACCCCCTTCTCACTCCAAGTAATATGTTAAACAGTTCACAACTAAATAACCAGGTTTGTTGATGTTAAAATTGTTGTTTTCAGGCTATTTTTGATTATATTCATTAGTTGCTGTAAACTAAATGAATTAAAATATATTAGGATTTTTATTATCTATTAAAAATATTAGAGATTTCTGGCCTTTTCCTATTTATTTTAATCAAGCCTTTTGTTATTAGGATGCAAATTTCACCAAAATTCCAAGTTTTTATTCAAAACTAATGTTGTGATTTATTTATTTTTTTTTTTTTTTTTTTTTTTTTTTTATTATTATTATCAGGCTCAGGTCACAAAAATATTTATTAGATTTTTATATCTTGTATATAAATCAAGAGATTAATATAAGTCACAAGTTACTGTTTTGCATAAGGTTTAAGGATCATATGGATATTCTCTAAACATTCAACTCTCTGGTTATGCCAAATTTAAACCATGTTAGAAAATGTTATAATTAGGCATGATTTCAATTTTGAAAATTTTAGGACCTAAAAAATTGACATATTAATTATTTGAAATGCGTTAATTAATTTATTTTTTAATCTTGCGTGAAGTCAAAGGACCAGAGAGGGCATCTGTTAACCTATATGGCAAATCAAATTTCTACGAAAAATGACATTTTCAAGAAATAATTTTTTCGAATATGCTGAAATTTTGTTTGGTGTTTGAAAATATTCTTTAAGACTCAAAATATATGTCATTTTAAGTTTAAAAGCAGCAGTTTTAATATTTTCTCAATTTCATCGTTTATTACTTCTTTTTTTTTAATTTGCATAAATTTAAAGAACCACAGAGGTGTCCTTTTTTACTGCTTATGGTCACCTGAAATTTTTTAGGAATGAGTTCTGAAAAATACTCATTTTAGGTCTTAATACAACATTTAACAATTTTACGTGAAGTTAATGGACTATGGATGATATCTTAATTGTGGCCACTCACAGAGTTTCTCATTCAGCATTATGAGGTGGGTGGAGGAGTGGATTATTTTTCTAAAAATTTAATTTTGGGGATGGCATGTATGGTTAATGTGATTCAAACATAAGGAAATATTATTAGTTGTTTCACAATATTTTTATTATTTTTCTTTTGAGCTAATGATATAAGAGCCATAGATAAGCTTTTTTTTTTATCCATTAGTCATTACAGCTTAATGAATAGTGATTTTTTTAAAGTGGCAGCATGTCTGAATGTTGTGACTTCGAGTTATCTTATTATTTGGTTAGAACATGGTAGGAATGCCTCAGACACCAACTCATTCAAATAACTTTATGCAAACACAACAACAGATGCAAATGTCTCCTAATATAAACCAACAGGCAAGACAACAAATGTTTGGTTCTCCTCATCAACAACAAGCTTACAATTCTCCTCAACAAAAAGTAAAAACCCCATCATTTACTTCATCAGCAAATAAAATGGATGTTAAACCAGAATCCGATGATGTAAGTACTCTATATTTTTTTATTGTTAATAATGTGATTGGTAAATTTGAGTTTTATATACTGCTGAGACCAGGTATTAAAAGTTACAGACAAGGTTTAAGATAAAATTTTTGTGTGAAAAGATTTGTCATTGTTCAACAGTACATTCTTAAAGATTATAATAACTCAATAAAAACCTAAATTTTGGTTCAATCATTCTCCAAAGGGTTAATAGCAGTATTTAAAAGTACATGTATAATGAAAATTGAAGTTCTCTATATTCTTTCAAAAAACAGCAAAAGATTTTATGATAAAAAAATTTATGATTAAATTTTTAATACGTATTTTTTGAAGTTGATGTTTTGAATTGTGTTGATTGATCAGTACCAAATACTTTAATCCAATTGATCCAATAGTGTTTTGATGTGCTTTGATGCAACATTTAGCTTTCTTACTTTCTTTATACTAGCTTAATTCTAATTCTTAACTCAACAGACTGATTTCCAAACTATAGGTTTAATTTTCTACTATTGATGGATTTTTCATGTGTGCCAATAATGTACACAAGATGGGTTTTAAAACCAAAACTCAAGTGAGGCTTCATTTAATGAAATTCTTTGCTTGGTCCTTGGGAATTTCATTTAGGTGTGGAGTTAATGAGATCATAAGTTTCCTTGAAATTCAAAGTTTGCTTTTTATTATTCAATGGTTGCAATGTCACTGGGAATTGATCAAATTAGAACCTTTTGTGGGATGGGACAATTTGCCTAATTTTGGTATCAAGTTGTAAAATAGCAAATTCATGATACAAAGAGACGCTTTAAAATGTGCACATAAAACCAATATCTCACATTTAACACATTTAAAAAATAATTTAAAAAGTCATAAAATTACCAATGCATTCCTGGCATAAAACAAAAAAAATTTATTTATATATTCCAATCTGGCTTAAGAAATAATCATTCCATTTCCATATTCTTCCTTTTTGAGCAAATATATGCAGATTAGTAAGCCAATTAACTTCTTTATTATGTCTTTGAACGAAATGAAACTTACTTGATTTTTGCCTCATTACTGTAAAATAGTTTTTCTTTGAAAAATTTAGTTTTGTTTTATAAACAGTTAGTAACTATATTATTTTTTGCCAAAATTTTTAAAATAATTTAAAGGCGTTTTTTGGATCATCACACCTTTAGTGAAAGTAAAGCTATGTATTGAAATTTATTTTTATGCAAACCTAGCAACCCTTGAAACATATGACTCAAATTTTATCTTAAAGGCTAGAGCAAAAAAAAATTATTAAAAGTGTTGTTCTTCTAACACCTTAAATTATCAATTAAAAGCGTGCTTGATGTATGACATTGAGTTAAATTTCTTTCTAAAATGGCGAGGAAATAAGGGATTTTTTTTTTTTTTTTTTTTTTTTTTTTTTTTTTTTTTATTTTTTTTTTTTTTTTTTTTTTTTTTTTGAAGGAAAGTTTGGTTAATTATTTAACCAAGCTATTCTTCTTTATGAGCGCCTCGCAGTCAACTCTCTCATAAGAGGTAACGCTAGATCAACAAATTATTTACCCAAAACAAACCAAAATGCTTTAAAGTTAGCGGACATTCTTGGCTTTGTTGTGTTTATTTTTTGGTTTGTATTGAGTCAGGATGACCAGTTAGTATGTGCATTATTGAACTTGATTTTGTTTTTGCCAATATTTTTGCTAAATAATGTTTCCCAAGATATTATTGTGAGACAAGGTTAATGTATGAGTTGTATGTATGCGATATGTATTTCTTTAAAGAAGTAAAAAACTTTGAAGAGAAAATTTTTCTATTTTAATCAGAAATTTTGTAAGCCAAAGGTAGTTTTTAATCAAATTGGTTAATAATTGTACATTCTTTTTGAATATGGAAAATAGATAAAGTGATGGTTTTTACAAAATACTAGTCATCCTGTTAGAAAGTATTCACTGGTTTGTTTACATTTGTAGAAAAACCGTAAAAACTTTCAAAAATTCAACGACAAATTTGGTTTTGACAGTCCGTATGTGGATGTTGTAATTGTGTGTAAGATCTGTCGCAAAGAACAAAATTCTACAAGTAATGCTTCATGGAAACGCCATTATGATAGTCATTCGGATGTCCGTGCTTTTGTTTGCATGGTTTGCTCAAAAGATTTCAAACGAAAAGATCATTTGACTAAGCATTTACTTACTCATTCTTTATGAAATAACAACAGTGCAATCAAGAATGATCAAAAAAACCTTATAATCTCTCCACAAATTTATGCGAAAACAATAATTTTCAACTTTTTTTATCAGTGAAATCTTTTATGAGAGGAGTCATGATTTTTAGTCTTTATTTCTATGCAGCAGAAACCACGATTTTTTTACTATTATTTCTGTATATTTACAATTACAGAGGTCTTCTGTTTCTGGTAAATCCATCAAATTTGAAAAAGACGTGATAGATTCCTGGAGTAATCCTTACGTGGATTTAGCATTCTTATGTAAGATTTGTCGTAAAACGCAAAAGCACCGTTGCAATTGGAAACGCCATTATTTATCACATTCAATAGAGAAAAGTTTGAAATGTGACAATTGTGGGAAATTTTTTAAAACTGTTGTTAGTCTAAACAAGCACTTACAAACACACCAATCTATTGGTGCTCCGCCAGTCAGTTATAATGACACTAAACCAGTTATTTGTAATAACTGGAACAATTTACAGACATTGTATTAAATTGTATCTGTAGAATACAATTAGTTGAATTTTGGTAAATATCATTGTTCCAAAATCTAACTTTAAACATATTAGCATATTGGGTCTTTCTTTCTAGATGAAAACAGATAGAGAGCGTGTGAGAGAGTTGTCTGCTGTTTAGATACTATGAACAACAACACTATTTATTGTTAATATACACATTCAATTTATAGAGAATTGACATTTAACATATTGGTCTTATTATATCAATGACGCTAGTTTGATGTATTTAATAAATATTTAGACATCAAGTGCTAAAAAAAGAGTTTCGTCTGAGAGTATTTTCACAAACTGGGATAATCCTTATGTTACAGTTCACTTTAAGTGTCGAATCTGCTCTAAAGATCTACCTAAGCCAAATTACTGGAAGAAACATTTCTCGTTTCACTCTGAAGATCGTCATTTCCCATGTGCAACGTGTGGGAAATCATTTAAACAACTATGTGATATGAAACGTCACCAAAAGATACATATCAAAGATCAAATCCTATCCATAAAAGCAGAATTTTAGCATAGCTCGGAAGAGCTAAGTGGAATTTTATATTATTTTTTATTTTATTTTTTTATTATTATTTATTATTTTTTTTTTTTTATTGAGGACTGTCAAAGAAGGCAAATTTGATTTTTAAAAAATTTGTTGGCTCTTTGGAAGCGTTGTTCTTGTATTTATTTCTTTTTGATGGTTTACTGCAATAGTTTTTGTGTTTCACTTACTATTTGTCTTTTACAAATTTGTAGAGTGGCAAAAGAAAATCAAGCAACAACAATATCATCGATAATTTTGATAATCCTTATGTACGCATAGCTTTTCTTTGCAAAATATGCAGTAAAGAGCAATCACAGAAATTTAAATTTGACTGGAAAAGACATTACTTAACACATTCCACTGGTCCCAAGCCATTTGTTTGTCAAAAATGTGGGAAAGACTTTGTGCATCAGGGAAAATTAAACAACCATATGAAAAAGCATAATCAGAATCCTTCATTGAATACTGGTATTTCAAAGACTGAAATTAAATTGGAGAATGTGTGGAAATAATTATGTATCACAGCTGCATGTCTTATTTTTTTTTTTTTTTTTTTTTATTTATTTTTTCAAGATTGGGAGGGTATCCCTAAATTTTTATTTACAGCCTTAAATTTTAAATGTGCTTGTCGTACTGTGCATGCTTATAGATGAGTTCTTCACAAGGCACTTAGATTTTGTTTTGATAAAAAAAACTTTGACTTTAGGCAATGTTGAAGAAAGATTCGGGCATCAGTAACTCTAGTTTGAAATATCTCGAAAATTTCACCAATCCATATGTCAAAATCATGTTGGCCTGTAAAATATGTAACAAGGAACAATCATTAAAGTTTGCTGGTACCTGGAAACGACATTTCTTAACACATGCAGCAAAAGAAGATCTTCCCCACAAGTGTGAAGTGTGTGGAAAAGGTTTTGTGACTTCCACAAATTTAAAAAGTCATATTAAGCGACATTTTAAAAACAAACAAAAAAATGAATGGAAGTCAGAGTTTTTTTAGTTAATTCTGCCTAAAATAATTTCCTCAATCACTTTTTAACCCTAATATAATTAGTTGGTCCGTATTTATAAATTTGTAAACAAGAGAGAGTTGCTGCTGTAGTTTATGTATTATTTTTGCTTGCAAGTATTATTTTCAAGTAGCTAATTTTAAAAATGGTGATAAAAATATGTTGTTGCAATTCTTATACTACAGACCACTCACTGTTTCTTTCTCTAGAAAAAATCTAAAGGAGCATCGACTACATCAACATTCAAATATATTGATGCGTTTGATAACCCCTATGTTAAGATTGTATTGGTTTGCAGAATTTGTGATAAAGTTCAGATATCACGGTTCCCACAAAACTGGAAGACTCATTATTTAACACACTCTACTACAAAACCGTTTCAATGTAAATATTGTGATAAATCCTTCACCCAATCAAATAAACTGAAAAATCATGAAAAAACACATCTACGGGTTGTTAAAAATGAACCAATGCATTATTGATTTATTTGTATACAGAAGACAGTTTAATATAACTAATACTTTTGACATAGTGTTTTGGAATATAGGAAAAATAATTTATCAGCTGAAAGATTTTTTTGAATTCTCTTTATTTCTATATATTTGCAAATAAATTGCCAAGGAAGTGTTTCAGTATTTATTGTTCTGCTAGCTTATATTGCAGATATCTCAATGTTGAGAGAGTTGCCTGTAATACTTTCCTTGAAATTATTATTATTGCAATTTGTGATAACCAATGATCGATGTTTGTTTTCAGAAAAGAACGTCCACTCTCAAAATCCCAATTAATTCAACTTTGAAGTATTTGGAAAATTTTGATAATCCATATGTCAAAGTGGTTATTGTCTGTACAATTTGCAATAAAGAGGCATCCAAATATTCAAGAAATTGGAAGGCGCATTTTATGTCACACTCTTCAAATAGTGAACGTCTGTTCAAATGTGAGATTTGTAATCATGGTTGTATAAGCTCCACTATTTTACGAAATCACATGAACAAAAAGCATTCTGCAATGGAAGCAGCACATTCCTCTTTTAAAATAGAAGAATTTAATAGTAATTTACAGTTGTGATTTTAAATAAATTTTCTTTATCTTATTGTGTTCTTTTGAAATTATTTTGAAATTCCGCTTATGTAATCAATGGAATTATTTGTTAGAATGACGTCAGAGTACGAAAGCAAAGAATTTTACTGGTATTTTATTGTGAAATGCTTTTTTTCTTTTATTTATTTCAAAAACATTTCTTCTGGTGTTCCATTCTTTGACATTTCTATACTATATAGCAGTTATTTGATGATGAAGATTTGGCGGTTATTATACTTATCTCTTGTTAGGTCTTGAAAGAGTCAAAATCATCCCTTTTTAAATCTTTTAGTTGCAACAAGAAGCTGAAAGAGTTGTTAGTAAAGGAAAGCAAATGGGTAATGTTTCAAGTATAAAATATATTGAGAACTTTCAAAATCCTTATGTAAAGCTGGCTGTTGTATGTAAAAGATGTAGTAAGGAACAAAATATAAAGTTTCCAAGCAACTGGAAAACGCATTACTTGAGTCATGTATCTGATGCAGAAAAGCCACACAAATGTCATTTATGTCCAAAAGGATTTATATCTGCTCCCCAGTTGAAAAAGCATTTAATCACCCATGTTAAAAAATCGAACATTGTTCCTCAAATTAAAAATGACTTTTGGTAGATTTTCAAGCACTTCATACTGTTTTATAGTGTTTGATCTCTTGTGTGGAGTTGATTTATGTCCGTTATTTCATATTTATTTTAATGTTCATTGAATTGTGTTGTAATTTTAGGGCATAGTTTTAATATTTTATAGAAATTAATTAACGAACACATCACATAACTTAAATTTCTCATATGAAATAACTGCGCAAATAAACTGGTTTAGCACCAGTTTTCCATTGCGTAAACGTTGGTTTATAATTGTATATTTTACTTTGTTGTTACTTTACAGCGGAGCTCTGCACGATCTAAAGCTCACTTGGCCAATAGTTTACATTACCTAGAGAGTTTCTCAAATCCATATGTCAAAGTAGCTGTTATGTGTAAAATTTGTGGCAAAGAACAGTCGTTAAAGTTTGCTGGGAATTGGAGAAGTCATTATTTAACACATTCTGATGATAAACCTCATAAATGTCAGTTGTGCAGTAAATCTTTTATAAGAGCAGATCAATTAAGGAATCATTGCATTAAAAACCACAAATTTCCCAACCTTGTTAATGTAAGGCAACAGCATACAGACGTTAAATCTGAACAATTTTGAAGGTTTGGCTTTAATAAAAAATGCATAAAACGAGATTCTTTACATACAGGATGTATATTTGAATTAAATAGTAAATTAGATGATAATAGTGAATGGTCTTAGTTGCTTCTTACGCTATGAATTGTACTATATTTTTCGTCGATTTAGTATTAAATTGCATTTTTATTTATTTTTTTGAATCCGTTTTCTGTTTACTGAAATCTTCAAAAGTAAAGTTAGCATCTTGAGTTTTAATCCTTATGTTGAGTTTGCTACTAATTGTAAATATGTGTAAAAGAACAGTCGTCAACACAAAACTTTATTAACTAAATATATGCCAACTCAAAAAAGCAGTTCACACGAGGAATCATTGTAATAATACGCATAAATTGTGAACATGGCTGATGTGAAACCAAACAATTGTTTTTGCTGATTTTGCTTCTTTTTATACATGGACGCCTATTAAAAATGAACAATATAACTTTAGAGCTATGAAATTTACTTTAGAAGTATCTGTGAACAGGCATTGTTGAGTTTATAGAAGCGTCTACATTTAAATGTCATGCTGAAACTTTTTTTTTCATGTACAAATTGTTTTGTATGTTAGTTACAACACACTTAGCAGCCTCTACCACAACTTTTGAAATTAAAAAGATGATATTTATTTGTTATATTTGCGTTACGTCTTATGTAGGAGAATTAATTTAACTGAAAAGTTTTTCTTATATAGAGATAAAGTTAAGCAGTATGGTATAAATGGCTATGAACTATTATTTTTTCAGACCTCTTCGCGTTCCAGTGTCAAATATATCGATAATTTCAAAAATCCTTATGTTAAACTTGTCATTGTTTGCAAGATGTGTGAAAAGGTACAAGCATCAAAATCACCCGGAAACTGGAAAGCGCATTTTCTAACCCATTCGGCTGAAAAACCTTTCAAATGTGAACACTGTGACAAGTCTTTTATTAGGAAGGATCGTATGAGAAGTCATGTCGAGAAAGCTCATCCTAGACTTTTTGCAATATCACGGGTTCCATTTTGCAATAATGGTTTTTCTGGAGAGAATCTTGATATCAAACCGCCTGGAAGTTTTGTAAAGTTTGAATGAAAAATATATTTAGTATAGATACCTTCTTGTAAGGTGATTTCATAAATTTTCCTTGGGCTTAGATGGATGCAGTAATATCATTTCAGATTTATCAAGGTTTCCTGATCGGATGGATGTTAGTACTTTTATATTTTATGCTATGTATTAAGAACAATGAGTCGAGAAAGTAAACGTTTGATGAGATAACCCAATACATATTTGAAAATCATTGTATTATCCAAAACCTTATTTGAGAGAGTTGATTCTGTTTTTTTCATTTCTTGGTTTATTGGATGATTTCACTCCTATTATATTGTTATTTTGTAGCAAAAGATAAAGAACGATTCGAAGCCTGTGTCTGGCTCTATAAATTCAGTGGTTACTTATGTTGAAAATTTCACTAACCCTTACGTAAAAATAATTCTCGTCTGTAAAATATGTACCAAAGAAATGTCACTAAGATTTTCCAGCAATTGGAAAAAGCATTACCTGACACATGCTTCCA
Source organism: Euphysa ruthae (assembly GCA_035046665.1). NCBI lineage: Eukaryota > Metazoa > Cnidaria > Hydrozoa > Anthoathecata > Corymorphidae > Euphysa > Euphysa ruthae. The sequence goes on from JAUZNK010040631.1 coordinate 15,068, forward strand.
ATGAAGAAAAACCTCATAAATGTAGTCTTTGCTCTAAGGCTTTCATCACGGCCACATCTCTTAATAAACACGTTCAAACAAAACATGGAAATGCAGTTCTCTTGAAAAATAAAAATGTAGTTGTCATAACAGAACAAAATCTGACTTTATAGAATCTATATTGTCAACCTATTTTATTTTTGTCTTAAAATTTACATCTATTTTAGTTGTTTTAATTATTTGGTGAAGTGTCAAGTGCGTAGTTAAATTTAATGATTTTACTCAACTCTTTAAATAATGTGTTTGATGTCTTGTTATCCATTGCGATTTGACTTTCTTAAGTATTTATAATTCCATCCATAGATTTGACGACCTAATGGTGTGCTATTTCATGTGAAATACAATATATGCTACCATTTAGTGTGCTATCAAGTATATATGCAATGAGTTCAGTTGACACATATTGAAATAGTAACAATATTGACTTATTTCTTAGATGCGTTGTCTAACAAAACCAATAGATGATTCAATCAGGTCAATGTCAAAATCGGATTTAAAGTACTTAGAGAATTTCAATAATGCATATGTGAAAATAATTTTGGTATGCAAAGTGTGTAATAAAGAGCAGTCGCTAAAACACCAGTCGTCATGGAAGCGGCATTTCCTTACGCACGAATCTGCACAGAATAAACCGTTTAAGTGTGATATCTGTATGAAATCATTCGTTCAGTCGTTCCAGTATAAAACACACATGAAAAAAATACACCATCAAGATTTAAATGATTCCCAGAGCCATTCCGTTATGGTTATAAAACCAGAATTTTGAATGAGTTATTTTATCTGGATTTTTATTTGAATTTCGATATGCGATAGAGGCTTCAGTTTGAAAATAAGAATTTTTGCTCCAATTTGTTATTACTCTTAGAGTTTTGCAGTCTAAATCATTACCTCACGGAAGAGTTATCTCTACGAAGTTATCATATTTTGTTAAGAGAGTTAAATACATTTGGCGCTTCTTTTTATCTTGATTCTACGTTTTTAGCCATTTCATAAGCGTTCTGAGTTTTTATTTCGTACTTTTAGAAAGCTTCTCCATGGGGCAATACAACTGATTTAAAGTACCTAGAAAACTTTAACAACCCTTATGTCAAATTATTGATTGCGTGTAAGATATGCAACAAGGGACAGTCTTTTAAATATCCCGCAACATGGAAAAGGCACTACTTGACACATACCACCGAAAAACCTTTCCTATGTAAAAGTTGTCAAAAGTCATTTATTCAGAAATTCCAATTGGATCGGCATGTGAAAAAGTGTTATTCAAGTAGTGGTTCTGAAATAAAGCAAGAAACTCATGCTGTTATGATGTTAAAAACTGAAGAATGAGAAAGAAGCTGCTTCTATTGATGTGGTGATGAAAAAAATTCTGTCTTTGCGTTTAACCTGTGTTGAAAATGGAACTCTACGTAATCATTTAGTTTTTAACAGATATTGGATTTAAAGAAGTACATAACTGATAATTTATTTGATGCTGTTATTTTATATAAGAGAGTAGTCTGACCAATTTGACTTTGCGCACTAAAACATGCGCGCTAAAAAGAAATAACATATTGGGTATTTCTTAATTTTCAAATTCGTTTCAAATATATTTATTAGCATATTTTATGTTTGACTTAAGAAATTTCATCCAAAATCCAGTTCAATTACAAGTTGGTTACAAAACTTCTGTGGGTGTTGTTATATCAGTGACGTGTAAGATTTATGCGAAGTTGCAACCGTTGGAAAAGCCTAGCGCTTGGAAGCAACATGCCAAAACTCATTTAGTTGCTAAGGATAGACGATATAAATGCGTTTATTGTTCGCATGAATCTAAAAGACGTTACAAACGCAAGCATAGTGATAAAGAGTTTTTTATAACACACCATCGCTATTTCTTGCTGAGAGAGTTGACCATGAAATTGTTCGTATGACTAAAAAAATTTTTTGATTTTGACCGATTTTCAAAGAACGCTGTATTTGTTATATTTCCATCGTTCGTTTTCAGTTGAGATCTAACAATGTAACAAAAGATTCTCCTAAAGATTATTTTGGTTCTTTTAAGAATCCTTATGTTCGTGTTGCGCTTCTTTGTGTAGTATGTTCTAAGGAGCAATCGGCAAAGTATAAACACACGTGGAAACGTCATTTCCTGTCACATCAAGAGAAAAAGCCATACCGATGTAATTCTTGTCCAAAAAGTTTTTGTCAATCTTCGGACTTGAAAAAACACGAAGCTCGTCATAAGAAAAATGTACCGAATCTAGATTTTAGTTTAAATTTCAAATTTGAAACTTGATACACATAGTCTGAAATATCAATGGCTTGGATTTAAAAAATCATCAATTTTGAACAAACATCTGCAGCAACAGCTCTCTCACTCACTTCTAACCAAAACTAATTAAGTGATACAGGTAGAAATTTACTAACCTTGCGATGTCAAATCTTTCTTTGGCCTTAAGATCTTAGTATGCTCTCTCCCTAATTATTTGTGCAGTAAATCTTACCAAAGCATATCTACAATTTGTTCTAAAATTTTAGTTTCAATGTTTTCAAAAAAAAATTCAAAATCAAATGCAATAAATTCCTATTAAAAATATTCAAGTCATCAGCTGTCTCCACAAAATTTTTTTTTTCAGGATCCATGCATGAGTGCTTTAAAGGCACAAATTTTCGCGGACAGAAAATTTTTCTTAATAAAAAAATCGAAAATTTTAATTTGTTTTGTTAAGCTGGTTTATGTGAATGATATTTAATGTTATTTATTTCCATAGTAGCTTAAAAAATTATTGTGCTACATGTTTGCTTGGTTATTGTTAATGAAGGTAATTTTATTCAAATACGGTTTTTAAAATACTTTTGTTATGTTACAAAAGACATATTATTTCGTCTTGTGTTATTATTTTGTTGATGTTTCTTTAATATTGTGTATATTTTTCTAAAGCATTAATATTTTTGCAGAATTTTCATTCTCAGCGATTTAAATTTATATACTTTCTCTGTTTTTATTGGCCAATTTATATCGAATTGAGTATATGCTTTTTCTTTTTTCTTTTTTTTTTTACATATGTATATATGTAATGGCCTATAATTGAAAATGTTTTATCGTATTTCCATGAGGTCTTGTTTTTGAAATACATAACTTGGTTATTAAGGCTTTTTATGTTAAAACTGTTATGGCTTAAGAACCCTAAAATATTTAGTAGTACTGCTTGTAAAACACTTATTAGTGCTCCTCGTAAATCAGTGCTCTTTATATGATTTTTCATGTTGGAATATTTACATAAATGAAAGGTTCGTTGCATGCTTTGAATGACCGAATCATTGTTTTTTTTTTGTTACTAAAACCCACGCTAAATAATTCTATACTGATTTATGTTAAAATACTGGAAGCGCTTTCGCTCTAAGGTGGTGATAATTCAGTCATTATTGGTGATAATTCAGTCATTCATAGTAATTAGGTTTTTATTAATCTTAAAAGTAAGGACATAAATATATTTATATATTTTTATTATATATGTTTTTTAAATATATTTGGAGGCCATTTTATGGCAATATATCATTCAATTTATTGCGTGAATAACACTAAAATTGTAACAAAAAATAGTATACTGGACACATTCGACATGTGGCCACCACCTGTCTATATGTCTTCTAGGAGATTTATCTTTTGTTATTTATAGATTGTATTTTTTTATTTATAAAAACGCCCTCTTTCATGTAATTATGTTCACAGATTTATATGTTTTAAAAAGTTATATGCGTGAAATTTTTTTTGTGTGTGTTTTCTTGAGATTCTCCATGTTTGGCTTGTTGCAGTCAGTTAATATGTTGATCTAGCGTTCTCCTCAGAATACTGGGAACTGGTTGCTATTACAATTACAAGGGTGTTTATCAGTTCATAACTTCTAAAGCTTATTTTTACAAATAAGCTTTCAAATCTTGAGCAAGCCTCCTAAAAAAAACCTAGGTAACAAGACCTACTAGGGAAAGACTAATTTTGATAAACTTAAAAAAAAGTTTGTATAATTTGTATAAGAAATACAAAAGGAGAGATGTTATAATTGATAATATATCAGCTTTATTTCCAAAGGTCGTCATCAGAAACCTGATAATAATGTTTATCATTATATTTTTTCAATAAATGTTAATTTGTAAAAAACGGATTATGTTATTTGTTAATACTTATAGTATAGTTCAGATGATGTGGAAAATCGGAGGGAATCTTACGGGAAAATCTGAAAAGGAATAAATCAAGGCGCCATAAGCATTTAGCGCAAAATTTCTTTTTATATTCGAAGAATAACACGGGTGTTGTTTAGATTGTGACCCCAAGATGGGCGAACATTCCATTAAACAAAAAATGAAAGTTACTACTTTCAAGGTGAGATAGAAATTATCGAATTAAACCTATATTAGGAAGTGTCAAGGTCGTCTTTTATGTTGGGTGGTGACTTGTATAGAAAAAAAAAATGCTTAACAGGATTATTGTTTTAAAATGTTATTTACCTAATTACTGCTTAGAATAAGCAGATAGATTGATTAAAAATCGTTTTTAATTAAGTTTTTTAAAAACGAAAAAAACTGAAAATAACTTTTACAATCAACTATGACAAGTAACAGGTCGATTCTAAAATTGCATTGAATATAAATATGATTTCATAGTATAACAAAACAATTTAAAATTTTTGAATTAAAAAAAAAAAAAATGGCTGTTGTTATGAAAAACTTCACTTACACCGGCTATAATTTTAAGACTGGATAAAGCCATAAACATAATTTTCTCCTTTAACTCCCATATGATTAACAACTTTTAAAAAATGTTTTGTCCTGGAATTTGAGGACCATAGAATTGGGAATATTGTGTCAGAAATCATCTAAAGTTAACAGTTGAAACTCATAACAGGAAAAAAAGTTGCTTGATTCCCAATGTTGCCATATGGCCAAAATTATTTTTCAACACTCCTTTGTTGTTCCAACCTATAAGGATTAAGGTTGTACCTCTTGCCAAGATTAGTTCAAGATATATCACTGAATAGTAAAAAAAAAATAATGACCAAAAAAAAACCTTAAAATTGTAGATAGTTACCATTGAAACCAGTTGTTAAAGAGTAAAGTCTAAATACTACAGCCAAAAAATGTTGATATTTTTTGCATGCTAAAGCCTGAATAATATTTCTATGGGATGAGCGAAGCACGTTAGATTTTTTTAAATAATCTTTAACTAGCCTGTCAAAGTTGCGGTGTCAAAAATGCCGATTTTTTCATAAAATTGAAAAATAAAAAAAAAGAAGTGTTTCGCTCATCCGGTAGTTTTTTTTTTTTTTTTCCAAATTACTATATTTGGTACGAATTAAACGTTTTTCATTTTAATACCTAGATCCAGCCAAGTTACACTTTACTCGAATTATATCCATATTTTCAAAAAATAATATTGATACGTTACGACCAATATTAAAAATGGCGGCTGCGTCATAAACACTAGTTCAAGCTGTGTCAGTGTAATGTACTATGATTTTAGTATACGGTCCCAAATCATTCGATGAACTTTCATTCTGGTTTTGAGTGAAGCCATGTAAACATTTGGATAAAAGTTTTTCATTACTTAGCTCTTCAAATATGGATTTTTTTTAACTACATTACAATTGGTAGCGGGAGATCTGGACTGGGTTTTATAAGTATTCGTATTGTTGGCCCAATCACGGTTATACTTGCACTAACTGTCACTACCTGGCATGTGTGGATAATGATAATTATTTTCTGCAGACAAAGCAACATGAAATAAGGATGTTCGCGTTGCAGCTTGAATGTTTTTTTAAATTGTTTTTATTTTGTTGAATGGCAATTCCATAAAAAATCTTTTAGATGATGAATTGTATTGTTTGTTAATTTTCCTTTACCGCCAATATCTTTATTTTTCCATTTTCAACAATTTATTATACCTTGATAAATGTTTTCAACATTTTTATGACTTAATGTCTACATCACCTTATAATTGAATATATCGTAAGTTATTTTTTTTTTCGATTGAACGCTCCCATATACTTTTAATGCCCACCGTTTCCATGTTACCTGCTAAACCCTGATAGTTAATTTTACATACGTGGCGAGCTTTCCACAAATCATAAGCATTAGGATCAATTTTTTCTTCGTTCTTTTTTAAATTACAGGCTTTACATGTTCTACTCATAGCTTCAATGTTAACAATTTTTCCTGCATTAATCGTTATCGCAGCTACAACACTATTTAAGAAGGCATATTCGCGACGTTGCCAGGTTCCATCGCACGAAACTGCAGTGTCAAGAACTTCACTGCTATCAATATTTTTCACCTCACATAACTCATTACATGAGTCAAGCATAATTTCTTCTATGGTGCTTTTAACAACGACTGATAATCTTGTCACAATCTAATCATAATTGTTCGACGTCATTGGTTTGGTTATATTCATAAGTGAAGTAAAGGTCTCAATGATAGCCCTAACCACATTCACTCATGGTGTAAACAACTCTTGTATTTATATCAAAGGAATTGTTATTTCATGTGCAAAAACCATGAAAGAACGGACATTTTGTATTTTTGCATTGGATAATTAGAAATGGAACTAGTCCTTTTTTCTTCATACTATTCTCTGAAAGTTGCATGCCAATTTGTCCACATAATGGACAAGCTAACAAACTGAAAACATGTATTAAAAGCTCCATATCAACAAGTCTATTACCAATTATAGGATGGCAAGGTAAAGAAAGGGCTGTCGGTTCGAATAGGTACAATTTTTTTTTCGGATATTGACACAATACTACTGCTACCTGATATGTCCATATTTTCAGTGTTATTTACATTACATACAACGTACATCAAATAGCGATATTTACAATTTATATATATAATATATATATATATCCTATTTAATAAAGTGTTCCAAAATAGAAACAATTATTTTATCTTGCAGATTTGTTTTCTATAGATCTGTTGTCAGGCATAGTCACTTTTTTATCATGTTTTCTTTTATTTCTGTTGAGGAAGATATATGCCATAAACAGACACTGCCATTAAAAAACAGTAAAACTGTGACGTTTTGGTTAAGTTTTGGTATATTTTTCAAAAATGATTGGACTTTGACAAACACATGAACTGTAATTTCATTGTTAATTTATTACGAAAGCAAAAAAGCGAGATTTTTTAGATATTTAAATATATTGGACAGCATTTCAAGGATTTACAGTATTGAATAAAACATTTTTTAAGTATTAAATTTCGCTGTTAGTGATGATAAATATGTAACAGTTATTTTGTTGATTGTTAATATTTTGTTGATTTTAGACCCATTCTTCTTTTGAAAATTAATTAACTGTCTCTATGAGTTTTCTTTTAAGAACAGAAATATTAAAATCATAGTGGCAATGTGGTATGCCATTCCAAAACCATTCACGTCTAAAAACAATAATTTCATGAGGAATTTCATTGTGTAAAATTTTCCAGAAATGTTAAATTTGGAATTCAAATTCTACAGTTCTAAAGAATTTTCCCGGCATAAAGCTCAAATGAATTATACCTTTGGCTAAAAACCATTGAATGATCTCTGTTTCATTATTTTATTTGTACTTTTTTCTTGAAATACGCAATTGTCGACATATATTGTATCAAATATGTTAAAGTCAAAATTGAAGGAATGTTTTTGTTATCATCGGTTAATTAATCTCTTACATTATGAAAACATTTTTCTTTCTCCGATATTAGACTTTAAATCCTTATACAAAGTTTTATTCTTATTTTAAATACGTTGACATTAAAACATCTGCTACATAAGTAAGTAAGAAAGAATTTATATTTAACTTGACCCAAAAAATCTATATTTCCAGAAGAGACCATATATTTTGTCCTGGTGTAGTTAGAGCACCCATTTGAGCTACCGGTAAAGAAAATCATTGGTCTCTAAGGGGTATCGAACTTGTACCTCAGTGCCAGATACCAGAGTCTTAACCGATCGGCCAAACAGAACTGTGTCACTTAATACTGATCCAATCCGAAGTTATCAGTCTGTGTGATTTGTGTCATTTACTCGTCATTCTCACCCCAATTATGAGCTCGAAATAAAATCTTCAACTATCTGAATTGTTGTTTAAACAGCACATGCGAAATAATCGCCGTGGAGTTAATATTTCTGATCAATAGCCTTTTGAAATACAAAAAGTTTGCTTTTTGTCTGTTGAGGAAAGTTTTAGCCCTTGGTGCAGTGACGAATTACCAATTCACTTAAATTTCTATAACGATAAATTCATCCCAGAGATGTGTTTTTGATTAGGGTTCAGTCAAAAACATGAAGATAACTGACTTTCTTAGTTGTAAAAACTCAGTACTTTAATCTAAAATTCTTAATTGACTGCCGGTTAAGTTAACCGGGATGTTGCTTTCTCAAAACATTTTATTAGAAAAACTTTTAGCTGCCCTGATACTATCAGAGTTTGAGTAAAAGAAACCTGGTTAAATATTTTTTCTGTAGTCCAGTGGTAGAAGATTCTTACTCAGAAATAAAAAAATATTCAGGTAAAAGCTTGTGAAGTCACTTTGTGATGTGGCAGTCACCTTAATTAAACCCGTGTATTCCATCATGCTAATTCCACCATGTGAAACCTACTTTTATGTCACAAAATAAGTCTTGGTGAATAAAATTTTATGAAATCATCAAAGATTTTCTTGAAAAATTATGAAAGAAGACACTACGATACGAAGATAAAATTTTTTACAAGACTTGAACCATTATAAGTTTTTTCTGCAACTGCAATAAAATAGAATTTTTTTGTTTCATGGTAACCGCGGCGAAAGCTGAAATGACGTAAGTTTTTAAATTTTTCTTCTCAAATTCATCTTTGGTATTGCGACTTTATAAAGTTCTTTATTTTCACTTTAATTTTAGTACAGTCAAAGCAGCACCAACATCTGGAAAAAATTGATATGTTAATGAAACATCGTCCTCATTTTGTGGATCCGTGGCGCAGTAGTCTAAGCAGCAGAACCACGGGGACCGTAGTATAAAAGGTATGTGGTTCGAGCCCACTTGATGACTGCGTCTACGGTAAAACGACCATCTAATTTCGGGCAACAAAGTAAAAAAACAAAAAACAAAAGCTTGTTAACTAGGGTCTGGTGAGTCCGCCAAAAAAAAAACATCATTGATACGCCCAAGGGAACTCCTTGTTTGGGCGTTTCCATATAGCCCTTTTTTTAACACTTATTTTTTGAAGCTACTATTTGTTAAATCAATTGTAATCACTTAATTCTCAAAAATAATTGATTTTTCAAACTTGGGAAACTAACAAAATATAGCGAGTATTCTTTTCATAATCTTCTAAACAAAAAAGGTTATCAAAATATTGGCCCATTGGAAAAAAGAATTAAAAAGGAAACTTTGGAGTACAGAAGAATTCTAACTAAATTTCATTGTACTATGTTCATTTGGAAATTTCAATGTGCTTTTTTCATTGAAAAAAATTAAAAGCTCTAAATGCCAGCAAGGTAGTGCTATTGTCAACTTATCAGGATATCTCTAATTTATCGAAAATATTTCCATCATTTTATATTTCGTCACTTTCATGGCTTCAAACTCATACTGCTCGATCTATCTAAAGGAAATACAGAATATTTTAGCAAATAAAGCAAATTCGTTGCTATAAATAATGGTTTTTATTTACCTATTAGCTGGAAATCATAAATCAAACCTCAAACTTTATTTCAGATGATCGAGCCGGAGGGTATGTGAATATTAAGTGGATATCCTACAAGTGTGTCATCACCATCGCCAATAAACCTGTCCTTGAAACCAAAAATATCTGGACATAAAAGGTTTGCTAAACTAATTAGCTTTTTGTTGTAACAAATCTCTCCATGACATTCACCACAAGCGCTCATACAGTTGAGGCCATTCTTTCGACACAATTTTTCACTATCGCTTTGATGATGACTTACATTTGCCTCTTATTATCTTTAAGATGTTTTCGGGAGCGACGCAGGTTGCTGGTTTAAAACTATCACCTTTAGGTTTCCATCCCTATTGCTTTAAATTCAAGTTTCCATTTTCAACAATTTGAAGATGAACTCTGTAACCATGATACCGAGCTGCCCCTGTGAGTGGTAGGTACTCTGGTTCACGTTTACCGGCACAAACCATCGCATGGTACTTTTTGTGGCTTTGATGTAAAAGTAGAGTGTTGAAACAGCAATTTTCAATGAGTATGTAAGACTTGCAGTGTGTCAGCAACTTTACGTGGAAATCCGCAAAAACTAAATTTCTGTTGCATAAAAAGTTGAAGAAACGACTTTCTTGAAAAAAACGTTGATACTAATTTTTTCGAGAAACTGATTTCAATTGAAATTGCAAAGTAAATCAATGTATTGTTAAAGATTTTCTTTTTTACTTTTTTTGATGTCTATTTTTAGCAGAAACTCAGATAAAAGCAAAGTTACCCACTTACAATAAGATATAATGACGTATGAGTAAAGAAAGACCCAAACATTTCTAAAAAACACTTGTATTAAAATAAAACTAACCGCATCTTTATCAAGTTGTGGTTGGTTTCTTTCCACCATAAATACTTTTGAATATAGAAGTTGCAGCTTCAGCTATTTCAGACTGTGTAGCCCGAAAATCGTTTATTTTGTATGCATTTTGTAAGTCTGCGTTTTGTTTCGGAACACTAAGTATAAACTTGGTTTGCCTTTGCTAAAAGTAGCCGAAGTAGTGTCACATCCTGACCAAGCAAGAATAAAATGAAGGTGCTCTTTTATTTCTGATACATTAGGTTACAAGTTTTGTGATAAAGAAGCATGAAAGCTACGTCAGTCTCGTCTGAGACAACTTTAACCGGCAATTTTGGCAAGATAATTAAACCAACTATTTTGAGCCAAAAGATTTATCAAGGTCGAGACTGTAGTAGATCAAAGTCTTGATGTCTGAGATACACATTTTTCTATACTTGTCTTCTTTAACTCTGAAGCTACCAATTGTTCTATGAAAATTTGCACACTCTTTGGAATCTGCGATTTAGCATACTCGATAGATTCAAGACCTTGTAGAGCTGGATGCTCGTCTGCACTGTTTATCTTCTGATACAAGTCTGATTTTATCAGTTTGGCAGCTGCTATAATAAAATCATTTGGGTCGCTGTCTTTTTTGTTTTTGAAGTCTTTAAGAATAAATTGAGTCATATCTTTAAAGCACAGGAAATTACTTCTGTCAGATTTTTCAGCAACGTATATTTTTTCACCATAATTTCGCGCCTCAATTGGATCATCTTTTCATGCACCTCTAAGGGAATGTAAAATTCCGCACAGTTGTGGTTTTCCAGCCAATCACAGACCTTTATGAAAATTTTCAAGCCTTGAAGCATCTGCTGAACGGCCACGGACTTTTCATTTTGAAGACTGCAGCTAAAACTTGTTAATGTAGTTACGGCGGTAAATTACTTCTTCTGCAGCAAGATCAATACACGAATCCAATCTAGCATAAACTGTTTCTTAACGCGCAACATTTCTTGACAAACAGCAATTGATCAGAGTGTCACGAAAGTGACACTCTGATCAATTACTAATTACATACAATTACTAATTACAATTACTAATTACAAATCAATTACATACTAGATTTCTCCCAGTAACCTGGGAGAAATCTGTAGTATGTTCTCTGTTGAGTATGTATTTGCATTGATGTATTTGCAAATCTTGAAATGGAAAGTTATTGAAATACGGAAAACTAAATTAAGCTTGAGATCTGTTTAAAAATTTTCACCGAAATATGAAATTTTCTACCTATCTTTCTTAAACTAATTCATACGAACTACACTTTTCAAAGAAAGTTGCGTTTTTTTATTTTGAGGTTTTAACTAATATACCTTAAGACTTGAGTTGAAATTTCGAAATTTGATGTGTTTCTTCTTTTCTAGAAAAACTTTCTGTGATGTACTAAAACTGAGACGCATATTTTGTTATTTTGTTCAATGACCTGGTTTTTTATGTACTAGGAAAACTCCCACCCATCGATCTCCCACCCGGAAAACTCCCACCTGGAAAACTATACCACCCGTTAAATTCCCACCCAAAAAACACCACCAGGAAAATTCCCATCCGTAAAGCTCCCACCCAGATAAATTCCCACCCGGTGAACTGCTACCTATATTTTCTATTAAAAAATTTAAAATTTTTGTTTTATTAAATTAATTCAATGTATTTATTTATTACAAAAAATTTATTCACTTAACAAGTTTTAATTTGCGTCCATTGATAGTGTTGAAGTGTTGCGTACTGTTTTTATTTTCTTTGAATGGATTTTTCTTCTCCTAATTTATTAACTATTTTATTTCTACTACTTATGTAAAGAAAAATTGGGAATAAGCGTTTTTGTCTAAAATAAAGAACGACTTAATTTTGGCTGGGTTTTTCTCATTTGATTTCGCTGTTAAGGATTTTTGTCCAAAATCCTTTTGTGTTGTTGTATCAAACCCAAAATATTTGTCAAAATGTTGACGTATATATAAATAAATTTTTTTTTTACAGTTAAATTCATAAGCTATTATTTATAAGCTATTATTTTGAAAAAATATAACTAGCTAACTAATATATTTCTAGTTTTTTTATAGAATATTTTTAATCTAAATAAAAGAGATATATATTTTTATCTTTGAAAAACAGAGAGATTTATTTCTAATAATTTCAGTCGTCCTCTAAAAATTCAGTCGTCTGTTTTACAGTCGAACGCCTCTTATGTTTCTCAACGGAATAGAAGGTAGAGAACTAAGTAACAAAATTATAAGCAATTGAAATAATTTTGAATGAAAGTAAGAGCATAAATGTTTAAAAAAAGAATGCAAAAAGAACAAAACGATGCAACAATCTATAAAATCAAAAACTGATAAATGCTCTTATAAAAAAGTTCTAGATTGAGAGCTATTGATCTCGAATAAGATATGGTTTGGCGATTAGGGCAGTATTTAACTATTCTAAGAATTCTTCTATTAAAGTCCAATTATCAAGTATCGTTCCTGAGCAGGTGGCTGACATCCAGCAAGATGTTGTGTAATTTATGATTTTCTTCGTTTTTCAAAGTACTCAAAATTTTCCAAAAAGAAGGTGGCGTAATGAAAATTTACGCTATTGTTTGTTCTTGGAAGCTCAATGTCAGTCCGATGAACATGATCCAAATCTGAATAGAAAACATTGGTGGCCATCGTGGTGCATTTCGTCTATATCGGCCAATGTAGTCGAGAGACTCATTACCATTTCTCATTAATCCTTGTATAAGTCTGCAGGAGGTAGAAAATTAAGAGCGCGCAACATTCGTAAATTTAAGCCAAACTCCTGATCATCGTTGTACCTTCGCTAAAGACCTAAATTTTGTTTACGCTTCCATATCTTCGACTTTTACATCAACTTGATTATTTATTCCTTGAATGGCTTCTATTGCACCTATTTCAAAGTCGGTTAATACATCAATGGGGTTTTCATTTTTAATTTTATTATAGAGTTCTTAAAAAAACGAGTATAAACGATAACCTTCTGTTTTGTCAGGGAGCAAGCAGTTCGTATGCACACGGGAAAATTCATCCATTGAATTGCCCGTATTCTGTGCGAAGTTGAAAAAAGCTCAGGGCTTACTTTCAATGTCCCATCAGCATACCAGCAGTCGCTTTTCGATAAAAATTTAAGGGCCTTATTCGATCCAAAGATAAAAGTACGGTTAGGGTCTCTTACTCCACTATCAAAAACTAGGAAGTTCTACCCAGTTATTGTTTCCCAGTATTATTGAGGAAAGATTGGAAGTGCATCTCAAGTAAGAAGATTTGGAAGCATATTACGATCGTGTCTTGGATACGGAAACTTTCTCATTAAACTTCATACCGATGGCATAATTGCGGCTTCTTCCGAAACATTATTTATTAGTGTCGTTTCCTCTGTAGTTTCGGCCCTTCGTTTTACAGCGGATTTAACTTTAACTACCTCTACTTGCGTTTGTGACGGTGGATGAGTATGGGCATTGTTCTTCACTTATATATTCGTCTAATATAGACAGCTTAACGGTTGCATTAAATTGCGTCCCTTTACATCTTAATAGACATTCTCAACTACTAACATCATTTGCCAAAATTTTCTTAAATGTATAAATATACCCGTCTTTTATTAACTATCTATTTCCCCCTTTCTGTTATAAACTCCATTTCCAAGTCATTTGATTTTTTTAAATGAAACAAAAAAAAAAAAAAAAAATTACCCACTTATATCAAACAAACAAACTAGACTCTTGCTCACCACTTTATTTATATACTTTTTAAACGTTTAATTCGCCGAGAAATGAGTTGAAAAAATATAGGCGACTTTTTAGTCTAAACGTGAATTAGATTATAGAATTAGATATTTGGACTAATGTAGTATTGTTTAAGGAGAAGCTGTAACCAGCGGTCTGAAAAATAATATGGTTATAATTATAGATATTTTTAAATTTATAATAAACATATGATAAAAATATACAAAGCCTGTAATTTTTTTTAAGTTTAAGACTTTTCCCCAGTGGGATTTTTCTGGGTGGGATTTACCGGGTGGAAATTTTCTGGGTGGGAATTTACCGAATGGGAGTTTTCCGGACACCAATTTTTTAATATTATACACTGTAGATTTGATTTACAGTCAGCTAGTTGCACGTGATAATAGTGCAGATAACTATAAGTATTTATTTTTTTTTTTTTTTTTTTTTTGTTTAGAAAATTATGAAAAGAATACTCGCTATGTTTTGTCAATTTCCCAAGTTTGAAAGGTCAATTATTTTTTGAGAATTAATACAGAACGAGGGGTGTATGGAAAGCCTAAGCAGGGAGTTTCCATGTGCGTATCAATATGGCTTTTTTTAGAGACTCACCAGACCCTAACTAATAAACTGACGTAGTTTCATTAACATATTTGTTCCCGGTTTTGGTGTTATTTTAGAAACTTAGAGCTTTATATTAGCAATATCTTACACAGCTTTTGTTGCATATCTAGCGAGTTTGATCTCAAGTCAAAATTCCAATAATAATAATTATTTAAAATATGGGTTTGTTTACATGGAACTTTTATTTTATAAAGTTGATGCATAATTACACTTTTATCCACAAGTTGGTTAAACGTAATAAACTTATTTTTTTTTCTAAAAACATAAAAATTATCATCTCTCCTGTACGTTTGTTGAAAAGTCCCGTCTTCGTTTTTTTTGTCAACAATTTTTCTCTTACTCCTGGAGGGAGATGTAAAAGGAAATATTTCCTGTGAGATTAAAAACATTGCAACGTAAAGTAGATAATTTCTAATCCGCATCAATGTAAGACGTGTGGAAAATCGTTTGGAACTGTTTCGAATTTAAAAAGACACGAAAGGAAAGTGCATCCTGAAGCTGTAATGAAAATCGAAACGGGGCTACAAGATGTTAAATTAGAATACATAATGTGATGTGATCAAAAGGTGGCTATTTTATACTTTTCGATGGTATTTCGCTCAGTACATGCTTTCTTTTGTAGTATATTCCCCTATATTGATAAGGTGGTAGCAGGTTTACTCGTGGAAGAAAGGAAATATAATTGGACATATTTTAAACACACAGGGGGTTAAATTAATGGTGGGATTGGAAAATAAAATACATTTATATTTTGAAGAGCAACTTTCATCCTTGTTTTCACATACGTTTACTCAGTCAAAGGACGGTGAAACATAATTCTTAATACTTCTCTTCGGATTTCTTCTTGCATTCTAATATGATGCTTCACACTTGCATTCATTTTCTTTGAAATAAAGTGCAGCATGCTCTGAGAGAAAAATTTAATTTCGCTAATGAAATTCTCAAAAATTAATAAACAGGATGGTTGAATTAAGTGTAAGGGGGTGTTGTTGGAAAAAAAATCAAAAGTGAACAATCGGAGAGATACGATTATTTGGTACTTAAAACTATGTAAATTTTGAGAAAGGATATAAAATTGCAGCTTCATAACATTTATAAAAAAAAAAATATAGGGACTAAAAAAAGATTCGCCTTTAGGAATTTTATATCCGTATGCTAATTTATGTATAGCGTTTTCGTTAAATTTTTAATCTGATGTGATTCTCAACTTTTCGGGTTATCATGACCCCTTGGCCAATTTTGCCTTAGGATTGCTTTTGAATGTAGTAACACATTATTTTTCGGGAGTAAGTTAATTCGTTTGAATTGCAGTTTTGAGATTTATTACACCTAAGAAGCATTAATTTTCTGAATACCTATTGCCTCAATGAATACTTTTTTATATGTTAAATTTACCACCTAAATATTATGGGCGCACGCAAAAATGCGCCTTTTAAAAATTCATAGTAAAATAGCAGGTACGTTAGCTATTGTGAAATTTGGAAAACAGTTTATTTCTTAACTGGTTTATTTTTGATTTATTATGTGAACAATAAAATAATTTTTTTTTTTATTTTATTAATGTAGCGCTTATTAAGTAAAGAAAACAAAAGTAAAGCATTTCGTCTGGATGGTTTTGAAAGCGAATACGCAGATGCCGCGGTGACATTTTCTTGTAAAATATGCAAAAAAGTTTTATCTTCAAACAAGACTAACTGGAGAAAACATTACCAAACACATTCAGGAGTTTATGATTTTGTTTGTCAGCTCTGCTTGAAAGGTTTTGGCTCCAAGTTCAACTTAAATCGACACATGACAGTACATTATAAAAAGGGAAAAATTAAATTTGATATTAATGCTACTGATGTAAAAGTTGAAAACACGTTTAATGCAAATGATGTTGTGTTGAACCAATCTGATGGTTTTCATTGACATCACCCATGTTCTTTCATCCGACCGCTCGTTTACTGTTCTCAGAAATCCTGATCTTTTTGTCAGATTTTTTGGTCAAAAATACTACTTTTTTTAGTACAGTCTCAATAATTTTAAACCTAGTAATGTTATAAGATTCTTTTTTTAAATCACTCGATCTATTGTTATGTTATATTGTTTATCAGGTAATCTGTGATGGTGATTTTTTAAATTTTTATCGAGCACAGACACTAACTCGTAAGGGCTCAAAGTTTTTTGCTTCTTCTTTTTTCCACTTTTATCGAAGTCATAAGTTTGGCAGAATTTCGCAATAGTTTTTCGGCATGATATGACGACTGGTTGACATAGGTCACACGACCTATGCCCATAAGCTGGAAAATTTTCGAAAGTTAAATCTCGAAATTTTGTGTACCTTCTAATTGGCTACGCTGAGATACTGGAAGTTCAGTAGTTTCACCCAATACTTATCTATAGTTATTGCCACGGATTCTGAAACTGTACCTTTTTTTAAACTTATATTTTTGTTTTATGACATATATTTTATAACATATCTTTTTGTTTATCTTTTTCATTGATAAGCTGTGTAGATAAATTTTTCGTTTTGTTTTGTAAATAATATTTTATGTCTATTAACAAGTTGAATTTAATTTTTGTTTCCTGCACAAGAATGCTGTGTTATTTCGCCTAATCTAAAAAATTGGGACATCAAATTTTTTATTTTAATTCTCAGAACGTAAAAAATGGCCTCAGGGAGAACAAAAAATTTGTCCAATGCACAAAGATTACAATACTCAAGAAGGGTGAAAGAAGGGAAAATATTGTAAAACGTAGCTTTGATAATGACGGCTTGTTTAGTTAATTATTTACAGTTGATTTCATAAATAAGTTAAATAATTTGCAATTCATTGTGAATGACACCCTTTTCAAACCATCCAAGTGATTTTCTGGGTCCACTCACACGACCAAAGTTATAAAATTTTATTTGGTTCAAATTTAATTGACGTTTAGAATATGGATAGGTGTTATCTAGCACATGTATAAGTTCTGTTACTTCGTTTTATCTCTAAGTTAATTTGGGTCTAATTTAAGTTAATTTAGAAAAGCATCCTCTACGCCCACGTCACTACGACATAATACTAACGTATACTTTCGTGACTAGTTTTTATAAGCTCATCTTCTTCTGTGGATTTTTCCAGCGGAGTTTCATTAAGCATGGACTTGGTTTCACGCATTTCTTGATTTTCAACTTTATCTTGGCTAGATGAACGTGATCTATGTTTCCTTGCATAACGTATGTGATGGACTACACACGCAGCGGATATCATTATAATAATGGTACCTATTACTATGGCAGCGGTAATCCAAACAATCAACCCTTGACTAATACTAGTTTCTTTAGTGTGGAATTTTTCAATCTATAAAGTAAGGAATAATAATAATGTTGATTTAAATTTTAAGAATTTGGGCCAAATTCATTCGTCGAACCAGCATATTAGTATTTCATGTCTTTAATAACTGGCTAATAGAAAGGTTTGGCACCAGAAAGTAAACGCTTTAAGAAATTACTTGTATTTTTTTTCCGTTTAATATTTATGGGCCGTTCAAAAGATACGATTACCCCATACATCTTTATATAACTCTATATCTCATACAAACCCTATATTTCCAAAATGAAAATATTGCGTCGTCACATTTGGGAGTATATTTTCTATTTTATGTAACATAACATGTGCGTGAAAAGGGAGGAGTCAAAATTTGAGTGATTTATTTTTTGAATGGCCACTTAACAAGGCAAATTTTATTCTTAAAGCAGAAATAAAATTGAAGGAATATGGCTATTCTAATTAAAGCACTCTAAACATGTAAGTGCTTCTTGACTTTATACACGGATGGCTCAGTTGGTAACACATCTGACACACAGCGTTAAATTTATGGGTTCAAATCCGGATATCGCCCACTCAGCGTATGAGTAGCATTTCGGTACAATAAGTTTGGAGGTTTAACTATTCTTTAGCCTACTGCCTTAGTGTATTTTAGGCTTGCAGGAATCGACTTATTTATAAAAAATAATAACAGCCCATTTATTATTTCATTAAAAAATTATTACTGTGTTATTTTTTCTTTTACTTATTTACAACTTTGATTATTTCTCTATTTTTACTATATTTTTTAATGATTTTATTTGCGTAATTTTCGAATACTATACTGAAAATTTCAAAAGTTATTAAAAAGATTTGGGTAATTTTTCACTTACTATTCTTTCTCTTGGTTCATTTTTTGCAACCGTTATATGTTTTCTTCGTGTCGTAGTTGTTTCTAAAGGTTACGTTACAAATTCATTATAAACTATCACCATTTTCGATGGGGTTACCTAAAAACACTGGGTACCCCAATTGGGGTACTTATTTGGGTAGCGCTAAAATATTATATAACCTACGTTTATTTCTGTAAAAGTAAAAGTTATTCTTGGAAAATTATACGAAGGATAACGAACTTGGTATGTCTCTATCCATGTATATTTGTTACTTTCGATATCGTTTTAAAATGCCACGTGCAGGAATTCGAAGCCATTTATTATTTTGGAAATGATGACAATGATATGTAAATCACAGACCAGACATAAGAATCGTTAGTATCATTTTACGGACTGATATTTTTGCATAAAATTAAACAAGTTAATTTACAATCGGTAAACTATTTTCAAGAAATCCTCAATTATAACATTATATATATTATATTTATTAAAGTTATTAATATATATATTTTTTTAATTTTGTGCAAATTTAGTGGCAGTAAAATTAATCGGTAGAAAAGAAGAGTAAAAGCGTCATCAACTGAAATAAATATCAAATCATGGCACCGTAATGACAATGAAAGTCGCAAAACAAAGCAAACCCTGAAAATAAAAATGGCCACTATTTGGATCATCTACAATTTGTTTCATTATTCACGTTTCAGGATTCGCATTTTCTGTTTTACGATTTGCAATGTTCAAGAAGCACCAGTGCAACATTTACGTATTTACTGAAATTGACAAAGTTAATTTTCATAAAACCTACATTTTAGATAACGAGTATTTGATCATACATATTTAGCATATTTGTTTAAAAAAAAAACTAAACACAAGACTGTTTTTCTTCTGGTGTGTAAATTTCATAACTTAAAAATTTTACAATTTATTTTTTTTCTTCTGGTCTGTAAATTTCATAACTACCAAAATAAATACCCCAATTGGGTCCCAATTGTGGTACCCAGCGTTTTCAGGTAACCCTTATCGATGTAAACAGTACGTGTAGTTAGTACAATTTTGTTAACTCTTTGGCCCATATTATGCCAGCGCAACATTCTTATCTGCCATAAAGTGAATTTTAACATAAAAACAAAAAATTCAATCATTTTTATTTTTTTTCTCCTGAGTATATATATATATATATATATATATTTTTTTTTTTTCTGCTGAGTATATCCCGATTGAAGCGTCCTCAAAGACGATGGAGATAGATAGATAGATAGATATATCCCGATGAGAAAGATTTACGTTAAGGTGGTTTTTGCTTGAAGAATTTATTGCAGTGAAGTTTTTCTAATAACAAATTTCATTTCAGGAAATGAAAAAAAAAAAAAAAAAGGATTCTGAAAATGAGTTTTTATGGAGAAAAAAAATATAAACCTGATTTTCATATAGAGATGAAAGAAATATACCATTGATAAAGTTGTATCCAGAACAGAATTGAAAATGTCATTATAAAAGAAAAGAATCTGCCAATATGCAAGCATATAAGCCCAAAGATAAAAAAGTTTTAAATTTCTAATGCAATTAATTTAATAACAAAAATTTAAAAAATTTATTCTGCTGTATGAAAATTATCATCTAAACTGTTTACTTTCGTTACGCCGTAACGAACCGTAACTTACGGTTCGAAAGTTTTTTAACATCAAACTTTTGTTTGCAGATGCTAAATTCCAGAAAATAGTATATCATATATTACTTTCAATTTCTGTAATTCAATGTGGCTGTGGTTTGACATATGCTATCTCTCCCTCAGAATGCACTTGTTCGAAAATTTTCATGAAAAAAAAGTTAAAATTGCTTAGGATATAAATCTTCTGAAGTGAAACGCTTGCTTTTTGTATAAATATCACTGAGGCCACATTAGGTCATTTTGAAAGTTTTTATATAAATTATAGTCGGTATGAATAATAATAGGGCTTAAGATCATTACTTTTCCAGTCCACCTACGGGAAAATCACCATGGAAGAGGGAGGGCCGGGGAGGAATATTTTGGAGATTAAATAATTAATACCACTCTCACGACTTACTAGGTGTTGTCGGCAGTAATATTATGTTGCTCTTATTGAATGGGCATCCAGTTCTAATCATTCCGAATTTTTCTATCTTCTTGTTTATCGTCTTCAAAACATTGTACACGACGTCGTTCTAAAAAAATTATGCACACTGATTTATTTTTTTGTATAATGTATTTCCCATATGTAAGCTTATTATATTAGTTTTTTGGCATAGGCCCTCTTGGGATAAGCATCCCAAAGACAACCTTAAATTATTTATAATAGATAAGGAAATAAATTTGAAAAAAGCTGATATATGGCAATCAATTGTCAGAGGATAAGGAAGTTTTTATCAATAGCAGTTGTCAAAGCTGTCAAAGCCTTACCTTCTTCTTATACTTACCCTCCCTTCTCCCCTTGCCAGTTTTCGGTATTCCGGATTTAAAAAAAAATATGCATTGTTGATAGATTTAAAACTAATAAAATACGCAAATAAAGACTCTAAAGGATGTGCAAAGAACGCGCGGTTGAAATATATTAAAAATCTCTCTATTTTTTAATCGTTAAAAAGTCATGAAAAAATGTATTTTAATATCTTGTATTTTGAGTTAACTCCTTATCTTTTGCCCTCAGAATTAATTTGAAATTCCTTTACAACCCCATGTGGTGTTTTCAATCGTCTGAATGATGCCAACTTTTTATCCATTCATTTAAAAAATCTCACAATGATCTCGTCTTTGAATAAAACATTAAAGCTGATATACATCACAATCAGTAATAAAATCAAAATATTAGATTTATTTTTGTGAATACAATATCCCTATCAAATATATATATATATATATTTTTTTTTTTTTGTGAAAAATAACCCGGATGTATTGATCAACTTACATAATTTTAGCCCGCTGTGTTCGATAGATTAATTGGAATTGAAAATTTTTCAAAAGGTGGCCTTTATGAGCTACTCAATTTAACTATCATGCGTTGTGTTGTGATATGTTCAAAAATAAAACTGGTAAAATAATAAAACAATATACCATTGCGATTTGAGAATTTTCCATAGATATCCGTTGTGCGAGATACCTTTGTTGGATGATTTTCAAAAGTTTATAATGAGCCATGCAGACTAACAAAGTTTGCGAAAACATGGCAAGTTTGTTTACAAGCCCAAATAAAAATGGTGTATGTCAAATTGACGATATAAGAAGATTGCAACATAATTCAACAAACAACAAATTTTCTTACGCTAGTGATTAATATACAATAAAACTGTAGGTAAATAGAAATAAATTCTCTGTGGACAGTATTGAAATTAAAATTTTTCGCGTTACTGCCAAATGAGCTCCAGCTTTCGCAATCATCTGTGCAAAATAACAATAAAATCTTCACAATTGTTTTTTCCCAACGATTCTTTTATTGCATCTTAATTCGCGCGCCTCCACTGAAACACTTTTTAGATTTTCGAAAATTAACCCGCCAATGCTTTTTATTAACAACTACCTGTGTGATGATCAAACCTTTCAAACATTTTTTACAGTAAAACTCCTGGTTAGAACCTGGTTAAAACCTGGTAATGATGAAATAGTGATTTGTTTCCAATTAAGTCAAAATCCTTACAATGTACGTATGACTTATAACATAAATTGACAAACATATAACTTAACAGGTACACTATGGCAACAAAAGATTAAAATCTGAACGCAATATCAGTTACAAATATTTATATGCAAACCTAATATCCATAACAAACAAATAAGCAATCAAGATAACAACCACTGATACAAGCTGGCAAACACTGTCACTAAACAATGCTATTTTTTTCTTTTTAATTATCTCTTTCATTCCGCACTTTAAATATAAGTTTTAATATAATAAATAGTTTTATAAATTAATGAGAAAGAAATTGACACCAAAAAATTCAAAAAAGGCATTGTTAAACATCTACGTTTACATTTTAATTTCTATTTAAACAAAAATTATGTTTATTATTTTTGAGACCGAATAATTTTCATAAGAAGGAATTTTTTGTAACATAAATCAAAATAATGAAAATAAATGGTTACGTATAAAATTATATTATTATATTTATTATTCTTTAGTAAATTCTTACCTTACAAGTCAGCTGACGAGGCATTGCAATCAGTGCTGATATGCAAAGATGCCAAATTATTTTTCAAATCATAAAAATTGAATCAGGTTATTTTTTTAAACAACCGCTAGAGAAGAAAAAAATTAAGTTCAAACAATTTGTATATTAACTCAACTCTTACCTTATTATATTTCACCTGTTGTAAACAGCCAATAAAATTCGCTCCTGATTTTACTCCATATGTATATTTAGGGAACCTGATTCCACCAAAATAAACTGGCTCAGGATCTGATATTTCTCCAATTTCTTTAGAAGCAAGAGTAAGATTAGAAGGTTTAAGACGGTCAAGACTAATAGTGACATGAGTTTCTCGTTTTACAACATCTAGTGAATGCCATGATGCGTCCATAACATATTTAGATAAAGTAATTTCTGTTGGCTCTAATATATATAAATATTTAACTATATAAAAATACAATGTTAGGAACCAATTTGGAAAATTACGTAAATAATCAAAAAATTTCATCGCCCTCAGTTAATTAGAATAAATATATTTTGAAATCTTTTTATGAATTTAGGTGAGTTTTTAAAACATTTGACTTATATCCCGATATATAGGGCTTCGCTCCTTTGATTAAAAACGTAAATAAAGTGATAATAAAACTGTTTAGAAATCTATCGTTTCCAGATCTCATCACAAAATATGCAAATTCAGTTGACACTGTAGAATAGCGGTTACCACACTGATCCTTTACCAAAAAAAATCCTTGTTCTTCAGAAAAATTTTTAAGAATGCAGCCACAGAAGAAAGATCAAATGTCACTCCATTTAGGTCTGTTTGAAGATCAATAAAAATACTCGGGCCGGATGATTTTAGTGTGTGTACACAGCATAGTTAAACACATAAGTGAAAATGTTCTCAGATTTTTAAACGATTTTTGTACGATTTTTAAATTTGGGCAACTTTCAACCCAAAATAAAAGATAAATTTGCATTTTCATAAGAGAGTTAGATGTGGGTATAAAATTTTCGTTTGGATCTGGTAAAGGTTTAAATTTTTTTTACGCTGAACCGCAATATCTGCGTTTTTTATTTTATCTTCAAAATTTACCTTTCAAAAATACGCTTTATTAATAAGAAGTTACAAATTTTTTGTAAATATCTATGTCCTTTGCTAACATTTACTGGCAGTTCCTAAAGAGAGATTATCAATAGATGATCATTATATTAAGTTTGGAAATAAATCAAATTTACCCATTGTGGCCCAACCTCCTGCCACCCGTATCCTCCCATCAATCAATTCTACCATAAACATCATTGCGTTGCGGTGAGTGTAGAAAATCACCCCATCTTTTTGAGCAGTTTTGAATCTTAACTGCAAGTATAAATTTGATGTCGATTCGTCTGGAAGCTTCCATACAATGTAATCATCTGCTTCTTGGTGAATGCTATCTGCCCCTAAAAATTTCAACTCAAAGCCATTATTTATTTATTTGTTGACATAAAACTATTTATTAATGACCATTAATAGGATTCATGACAATCAAAACTCTTTCTAACAAAAAAGTCTATTCTCAGTTGCTCCATATATTTTGACAAGCATAACAGCAAAGTTTTCCCTTAAAAGGTCATCTATTTCACCTTGTTCAAAGTTATACAGGTTTCCACCGCAACCCTCCCCTCTCCATTTATCCCTCACGCCCACCTTTTTTTTTAAATTTGATAGTCTTAAAAACCAGCAAGCAAAGGATTGTTTAAGCCATAATCTTGTAAACACTTCTATAAATTGCGTATTAAAACGTCGGTTCCTCTTAGTTTCACCTAAATAAATATAATACTCACCTGTGCACCCAACTATTTTTTTAGACTTCAAAGACACATCTAAAAACTTTTTCTCTATGGGACTAATGACATCAAGCCATGCCCTAATTTTTTCTCACTTTGTTTGTTTATGAGCTCCAGCAAATAACAAAATTTGATTTTAATTAAATTAACTTAGAAATGAAATATAAAATAATCTATAACAGTGGGTTGTTCGATTTTTACGTCAGAGACATTCACCCGTGAGAAAATAACCCTGGGTCAACATTACTGGTGGAAAGAACCCCTTGCGAAAAATACTTTTAGCCTTATTAACCCCTGAGGTCAACCACTACTTCATTATTAACCCCTAATTTACAAACAAAACTCTAACCAAGATAATGTTAAAGCCATAGTATGTACGATATGCCATTGAACAGATGTTGTCCTAATTTAACTTTTGTTATAAACGTAGACTTAAACATAAGCAAAGACTTTTTTATCTTAAACATATAAATGGTAAATATGTTTGTTAATCACATAGTTTTAGTCATTTTATGTATTACAGCACGCAATTGAAAGTCAGGATGGAATTTACAAGATCGATACAGAACAAAAATAAAGTATTGCTTGAAAATCATGTTTACGTTAAGAAGGATGCTCTGGCTGATGATTGGGAAAAATTTGAATGCGAGCAACGATGTAAAGACGAATTATGCCCAGGAAAAGTAAACAGAAATCAGATCCAAGTTAAGAAGCGTCACTTGTACGGACCGAATCCAGCAAGAACCGAAGCACTCAAAGTGTCAGCAGCAATGAAACTACGCGCTCAAACAATCCTGAATGGAACGCATTCAATAATACCTGGTGCAGTTGCTGTTTCTGCGCTTCTTCCTGCAATCAAATCGATGCGTCAGAAAACTCAGCATCAGAGAAAGGCAACTAAAAATAATTCAGTATCATTGGCACAAACAAGAGCTACACTCTCGAATTCTATGCCCCAAGTTTACACTGTAACGAATTCGGGAACGCCGTTTCTTCGATGGGACAGTGGCGCTCAAGTTCGAATTTTAGCATTGGCGTCACAAGAAAAACTAACGTTGCTAAAAAAAGCTGAGAGGATTATGGATGGTACGTTTGATTGTGCTCCGTTAATTTGCGGTCAGTTAGATACAATCCATGCTTTTGTCAACGGTAAAAGCTTACCTTTTGTGCAACATCTTCTACTCGACAAAGGTAAACCAGGTTGTGTCGAGAAATACTGGACATAAATGGTAATTTACTGCAAATGAATTACAAGGATGATACCAAACAGAACTGGCATTTGTTGAATAAGTAAGAAAAATAGCAGCTTTGGCATTTGTTCTGGAGGTTGGCGTGGAACAAAATACCACCAATTCCTCTAATAATATTCTATCAGAGGAATTGGTAAATTGATTATTGATTGATTGATTAAATTGGTAATTGAATTGGATGTCATTATGGATTATATTGAGGAGTATCACTTGTAGGTATTCGGCGTGGTCGTTTTTATCGTCCTCGTTTTCCCTAAACTCGTGTTCAGAATATTTGAACCAGAAAACGCAGACTGGTATAATAAATTTAACGGGCATGTTGGGTGCCAGCATGCGAACATATGAAATCTTATTGGCATGATGAAAAACGACGATGACATTAGTTGTGACTCTATTTGAAAGACTTCGAAATCAACTTAGAGATTCGAATCCTATATTTTCTCGTGTTAACGATCAAGTGAAGGTTATAAAACATAGCACCATGTGAGTACTTGAGAAGTATTGTGCACTAATTAATTAATTAGCTACATCTAATTTATGTTTATTAAAGGAAAGAAACATTTCATGATGTACAAAATATATTTGATTGCTTATGTTAATGTTTATATTTTTAACAGACATTTTGTTCTTGAATAATTTTCACACCACACGCCAGATTGTCGCCAACCAATAACAACCTGTTTAATACCAGCCTGTTTGGAGAAGGTCTTAACTTTAATATGAATGCGCTTTCGTAAAACAACTTCCTATAAATCTACTGCAAAAAAAAAGCTTAGAGGTCTCAACGATTTAATGTTGTGTTTATGCAAATGCATTCGTAGGTGTTGTTTTTGAGGGGAGACGAGAGCATAACATCAAAAAGATAATTTTCAGAGCCACTCACTTTTTATATTTCTACAAATTTACAGATATATAAGTGCCTGATACAGATATATAAGTGTCAAACAATAAACTGAAACCTACATTTAAAGTTTTTTTCCCTAAATTTCTTTCGTATTCTGTTTTCTTCACTTTAAAATTTTTAAAAGCCTGTAAGTAAGATATATATTTGGGACATGGTTTATATTGTTTTAGTTTGATATAAGCATTTAAGCAAATTTTTTTATGCTTTTTCAGGAAGAAGTAATTTGAAGTTGTGAACATTAAAAGCTGATTAATAACAACTAATTTTACACCTTGAAAAATTACTCAAATGCGTTTATTGCAGTTGAAAATGGTTATATCAAACTAGCTATGAACTCTGAGACTTTAGTTTACCGTAAAGTATTCACGTAAAATTTAGGTGTTCACCTTGATTCTAGGAAAATTTACCCCCAGAAATTTTCCCCCTAATTAAACTGCCCGCTGGAAAATCGCCCCGCTTAATTTTCATATTTTTGACCCATAACTTTTAGAGGAAACCTTTGGCCGACTAACCATTTCATAAATTTGCATAAAACATCAAATTGTTAGTAATTGAAATATCAAAAAAGTCACGTAGTTTGTCAAAAGAAGAGGAAAAAAGTGAACTCATACTTTTCTTCCAACATGTATTTAAAATAACTAACCCACCACTTTTTTTTTAACTCAAAACAAAAAAAGCTTCTACGGAGCAGCAAACTTTAGCTATAATTTATGACTTAAAATTCATGATCTTTGATAACTATGAGTTAAAGCCAAGCTATTATTCCACGCTCAAAGCCGGCAAAAAACCAACGTCAACTTTGGGTGAACGTAAAAAGGGCCGAAAGGATAGTCGTTTTTGAAGTATCACTGGTTGTCTCGAAATATTACTCCACACATCCTACTTTGTTGAAGCGTATTTTCGATGTGTTTTTGTTTCTAATTGCCACCTCAATACCATTGTTGATAAAGAAATTTCTCTTTCTTAAAACAAAATATAATGGTAAAATTCTCCACGAACAAATATAAATAAATTTTTTGTGGGCTATTTTCCGAGCACAGTTTACCTAAAGGGTCAATTTTCCGTAGGCAAGTTTCTCGGGGCAGTATTTCGGGGGCAATTTTCCGGGGAACAATTTTCTCGGGGCAGTTTTCCTGAGAGAGAGAATGAGAATAATATATTTAACGTGGGGAACCAACAAATTGCCGAGACAATATTTCCAGATGGGCCCACGTGGCGGGTCTTTGAGTACTTAGAACGCCCATTTGCGTCTACGAAATTCGACAAATTTGAGCTAGCACTGCATTACGCAATGAGTTTTTCTCAGAAACTCAGAGATAACATGGAAATAAATTTCCGCCAGAGGTGGGAGTCAAACTCGTAACCTTTCGCTCCGGAGTCAAACGTCCTACCACTGTGCCAACTCTGCTTTTTTCCTGATACTGTTCACCATGCGCAAATAAATAAAATAATACCTTCAAGTTCCAAAATTTCTTGTGCTGCAAAATGCGCATTTTTTAGGAAATATTGGTTAAACTCAGATAATCAAAATTTTTTTTCGTTGATAAGGATGCAAAGAGCATGGATAATTTTACATAGTAGCAAGCATTATTTTAATAATCAAATTAAAGCTAGGCGCATAGTTTAACATAATTTTACCTTAATAAGAATTTATAAAACAATTTGTGAACCAATATATGTATTCTTACGTTTTTTGCACCTGTCTCCAGAATATCCAGTACCAAAGCAATCACAGCCAGCTCTATTAAACAGGTTGACGCACCTTCCGTTATTGTCACACGGATTTATGCTGCAAGTATCCATGCAATTAGACGCAAAACGCTCACCCTTTAAAAATTTGTATACAGGTTTTAAATCAGTCTCACCAGAAGAATATTGAAGGTTTTCGATGCAGCCAACAAATCTATGACAAAATTTTTCTCCCAACTTAATAAAACCAAAATGTAAATAATAGGAAGTAATAAAAAATACTAATGATTTTTTTTTCCATTCCTAAAACATAAAAGTTAGGAAAGAACTCGAACTCCCAATTTTCTGTTTTTGAACTCACCGCACTAACCACTCCATAAATCGGAAAATCATTTCATGCTAACACAAAAAACTTTACAAGAACAAATAGTAAAACATGCCTCTTGCTCACTTTGCTAGTAGTAGGGATAATGACAGTCACAAGCACCCTTAAGGGGTGAGGGGGGGGGGGGGGGGGGGGGGGGGGGGGGGGGGGGGGGGGGGGGGGGGGGG
>JAUZNK010040632.1:0-11752 GCA_035046665.1 Euphysa ruthae
ATATATGAGTGGGTAGAGGCATGGTAAGGTTGCTTTTTCATGAGCAGCTTCCATTTCAGTTTTATTTATCAGTAAAAATACGTAAATGTGAAATATGGGTGTATGCTGACTAAGAGAATCGGGAGCGCAGCTGTGGCTTGTGTTTAAGCCGCAGCCGTAGCCTTCAATCATTCTTTTAGCGGCCCCTTCGTGGTAAAAACCCCTGACATGTCTTGTTATACAATTGGCAGAAAGGCGTTTGCAAAGCTTTTCATTACGGAAACTGACATACACCTGATTCCACACTAAAGGTTTCCAAAGAAGCCTGTACCTCCTTGCACGTAATAAGGCAATGCTCCACCAGGCGCCACTCTTTTCACCGTAATAGTGGTGAAAAGAATGGCGCCTTCTAATCAATAGTCCCTTTACTGGGACTCTAATTTCGTTTTGTGAATACAGATTCGATTACTCAGGTAATATTGGTTGAAAACTATGTATCGCCGTGCTTTTCTCTAACATCTTCTTTGATTGATTGGAATGAGTGTGTGTTTATTTGGTGAATTTTGTAGTCAGGTCCACTAGCATTCCAGTTCATTATGTCACAGCAATGGCATCGTCCAGTGGAGTCTTTTGCAGGAACGTGACTTGGAGACTCTCTGCGTACATATTCTTGATAATTCCAATATAGGCAGGAAGGCTTTTCACTCTCCCAGTGATGTCCTCAAGATTGGGACTATCATGGGAAACACAGGTAAAGTGACTGAAAGGGCGTTGTTGTTAGTTATTGCGATAAATGCTCTCATCACAGCCGTATTCAACAAAACAGCCTGTGTTTTAAGGAGTTTATAAATTGAGTCAAACGGTGTGAACACAGAGTCGTAATTACGAAAGAATAGGAGAACTTCTCTGGTGGGAAGAACCAGTAGGTTGTTCTTCTCTGTATCACTTTACCAGGTGTATATTACGGTAGCGCTGATTACGGTTTAGTGTTTCAACAGCACTTACCTATTGCTGTGTTTTGACGTCACTATCTCTCATGGTCAGGTTCTCGCCAAAATTTTGAGCCAGTGTACCAACTGAGTCTTCTTCAATGAATGATAGTCGTTAAAAACTTTTTATTGGTGGAGTCGGTAACATTCCAGGAGTTTGTAGATTTGATACTTTAGATTTACCCATTTGAACACGTAAAATGGTGAAATTATCTCGGGAATCTTCGAGGCTATCCCTGTTGCCGAAGTCATTCATATAGTTCTTCAGTTCCAGGTGGAGCCTGCCATTTGGAACCTCGTGAGTCCTTCACATAATAGCAAAATTCTGTCAAGATGTTGCTATCTTGATTTGGCTAACTATCTATTTTAATTGCAGCCCGATCGTTATAGCCTAAATTGCAGCCTTTTATTTTAAGGCGATACATCGGCGAGCCAGTCCATTTCACGTGTAGAAGGTGACGGACCTAACACTTTTCATGGTATATCATTACCTTCAGATCTATTGGTTAGTGCTTATTCTGTCTGCAATATCGGTATCATGCTCTTAAGTTTAAACATCTGAAGTGGGCTAATAGAATCGCCTCCATCTAGTGCAGCTACTTGCTCATTTTGGGTTGCCTGAAGCTGAAATGCTTCTTTCACCTTTTATTGCTTCTCTTGGACAACCTCATAGCGAAGTATTGTTTCATCATGCTTTTTCTTGAGATAAGCTTGGATAAGCTTGCGTGTGTGGTTTGGCAATCCTGCTCGACCCTGCTTCCAACAAACCTGCAAGATAATAAGCCATGAGAACCCGTTATGTTAACGTATACATAACCTTAATATAGAGTTCAAATAGAATACCTGCTACGTGATACCTGTCTACCAACGCATTAAGCGTAAATTATCATGTTTGGGCCGAAAATGTATTGTAAAACAACGTTCTTTCAGGACCTACTACTCAACTCACAGTCATTGTGTGAAATGCTATGAATTTGTGCTTATCAACCGGACCAACAAACCTATTGAAAAGTCATAACCAGCACGCGGCCTTCCAATTACAACTTACACACAATCCCGAAGGGCCGATCGAGTTCGACCCGAGAAAAAAGAACATTGTCATTGTAGATGATCAGTTAGAAGAGGCAGAGCGGTCCTAGTATTTGGACTACCTGATCAGAGATGGTAGTCACCACGACAAAACTACACACATGCTTGTGTCATTAGTGTTGTGGAAGTGGAAATACTCAGCGCTAACTTATAAAAATGGAATATATATGTCTCTTTCTGATCCCAGCGGACAAAAAACAGTCCACAGCTTTTGTCAAATTTTGAACATATATGGACATGATATTAAGCACGATGGCACTATAAACAAACTCGCTCTAACAGTACCAATTGTGCTTATATGAAACGAAGGCCCTTTTGGTCCAACCCGGTGAGCGTGGAGCTACCGGCGCTACTTTTACTCAAGGTTAACCAGGAGAGCGTTGCCCTACGGGTGCTTCTTGTACAAAAGGTGACCCTGGAGTGCGTGGACCTTCCGGTGCTTCTAGTTTTAAAGAAGAACCCGGTGAGCAAAGATCTGGAGAAAAAAACTTAACAATTGCATCCGATGGAGGTATTTCTCAAAATAAGAATGGCTTATTGCTCTCTACATTGAGGCTTCTATTGGACGGCTCAGCTAGTATCTACGGCAGCGCAATATTGAATGAATCTTCGGAGAATTACCATGTTTTATGCATTACCGCCACACATGTTTGTTTGAATATGTCAGCTATGTTCGCCCATGCGACACTTCAAAAGGAGGGTAACTGGAGAATAAAAATACGTAAGTTGGCTCTAGAAATTCCAAAAAGCCACATTAGTAAGTCAAGACCGGTGAGAGGATCAAAGTAGAGGTTTGGGAGTTAGTTAGTATTTATGGGCTCGAATGACCATATTAAAGGAATTATCTTTGAATTGATGATTGTAAGATCGATATGGGGAACATAGATAGATACCCTCAGCTCAACCCTGCATGAAACGAAACCCATTATATGCCAGAGTCTGTAGCAGAATACCTATGGTCACAGGTAGCCAAAAGTAAGGATCAGCTAAAAACCGAGATTGACTCACTTGAAGGCGTAGTGATTAAATATCCTCGGGTCTTCAAAGTTATCGACGGTGTTATTGTCGTGGGTACTGTGATAGGCGACGTTATGGGTGGTGTAGCAACAGGCCTCTTAGCAACCGAGATTGCAGCACGAGTCGTTCCAATCATCATGGGCTTTGCTGCCGGTTGCTGTCTCGTGAGTGCTGGCAGAAAACTTGCCTCTAGTCGATTGTAATAAAACAAAACAAAAATTATTTACAAGTTTATAAACATGAGTTATTTTATTATTTTTATAACATAATATATAAATAATAATAAACATTATAAAAAATTGCAAAACTCTCCGATGATCATTCGGAACAAAACCCTTTTGGGATTTTTGATATTTTCCCCCAAAAACGTTTTTACATTTACCGAAGCGCTACCAGCACTCCACTTCAAGAAGTTAAACTTCACCGACACTGAGCTGTTCCTCAGTGCTGGGAAATTGCACTAAAAAGTATCATAAGCTACCATGGATATTATTTGAGAAGCCTTTCACTTCATTATGATATTTTTCCAACATGGCACATTAGCCGACTCAAACCGACAGGCACAGAGTGATGCATGCAAACCAGGGCGAAACTGGTCCTTCCAGATTTCAGTCTATGCTCGCCCACATAAACTATTCACCTTCAAGCAGCTCAACTTACTGGGCATCACGATATTAATTTTAATCGATTTTTAATTTAAGTATAAGACTATCAGCTGTGTTAAAGACTTGTGTCATGCAAAACTGATTTCGATTTTTCGATTATGAGCGCTTGGGGCGCTTTTTCAAACGCCTATGGCGCATCTAGTTTTTTTAAAATATGTAGTTGTGGTATATTATTATACCATTTGTAGTATAATATGTAGTACACTAGTGTAATTATAATCGTAATTATATCTAAGATGCGATGATTTTTACTGCACGAAAAATTCATTGAGTTCCATTTTCGATTATGGAGTTTTTTTGAACCATTGTGTTGCACCAAGTTTTTTTAAATTTTTATATGTACAATTTTTTTTTATTTCACTTTTTTTTTTATTTCAATAAATCTCAGGTAGATATACTTTTGCCCAATTGTTTATGCGCGCGAAACTGTCCTAGCCTCCATTAATATTTACAATTTGTTCATGTACGCAAAACTATTTGCGAATTAGATATATCGGCTTGGAAAGCGTCACGAGAACAGTACGTTCTTCCACTTTGTGGGTAAAGTCACGCTAACACCTTGGAGGAACAACAATGGTCATAAGTCCTCTTACTTTGGTGTATAAAGGCTCCTAGTCCCGTCAAAGTTGCTCTAGAAGAGACGCAGTGCAACTTGCAATTGCTATAGCAAATAGAAATAATATTAATGTTCGTGCGGATCTTCTTAGTCCTACGCATACAGTCATAACTGTAGACTCTGAAATGCCTGATCTTGCATTTAATAAAAATCTCTCGGTTTTATAATTGAGAGTGTGTTTAGAAATCTATTATAATAATTTGTAGAACCATTAAAATGCATATTAAAATTGCGCTAATAACTAAATAAAACTCAATACTTACTGAAACTAAAAATAAACTAAATGAAAATTAAACCATAAATCAAACATAGGCCCGTATTCAATTTGGCGTTATAGAACTTTTAAATCTGTTTCTAATAAGCACAATTTAATTTGCAAAGTATATAAACTGTTAAATACAAAAAACATATTAGATTGCTATAAGTGTTATATGGCACTGTAGGAAATAAATACTATACTTTAACAACGAATTAGTGCAAAAACGGTCGCCAGTGATTTATTTGAAGTAAAATTAGGAAACTTGTTGGATTTACTGACGAAAATATCACCAAACAACACATATGTATTAATTGTAATGGCCTTATTGTTTTATGCGATAAAAATGGACATTAATTAGACGAGATTGAAAAATGAATCAATGAAATTTTCAAAAATATTTGCTTTGAAATTGAAGTTGACGGATATTGAAAAGTTTTTAATTTTCTAGATGAAATTTTCTAGATGTCACATTTAATTTGACATTTCAAAAATATAAGAAACTAAGAAGCAAAACGATGAACTAGAAAACAAAATGGTTTAAAATCTCCATTTAATTAGAAAATTTAGTCAAATATCGGAATAATTTCAGTTGTTGTGGGGTAGCTTGTAAATTCGTAGCTATATTTTATTTCGTTTATGTTTTTTTTTATAGCATATTAATGGAACTTTATGAAAAAAATTTATTCCAAAATTTTTACCTAATCTATTTATATAATTTAAAGACCAGATCACAATTCGGTTATTTTGAAATTATAAATGCCTTATTTCCGTACTATGCAGCTATATTTTATAGCAATTAGATCCATCATGTCTGAAAGTGTGTATGTGACATAAAGGCGTTTTTTTGAAAAGTTGCAAATTTTAAATTGTGGTTTTTTAGGCAAATAATGTTTGAACAATTTACAGACCATATAAATATCTGTTAGGATAAGACACAATTATAATTGCGAAAGCAAAAATGAGAGTTTCGCAGCTGGAGCTCATTTGGCAGTAAAAATTCTCTATAGTAAGGAAGATTTTTTTTTGCTGACGCAGAAAATTCGTGCCTAAATTAGTGCTTATTTTCGGGCCTAAATTAGTGCCTGTTTTATCATATTTAGTCTCGCCTTCCCATTTCTTTAAAAACAATATTTTAACAGTAGAGAATAACTCACTCGAGACAATATTGTCCGGCCTCCCCATTTCATTATTAATAAGATTTGAACAGGGGAGAATAATCCAAACGAAACAATTATTTCCAAATCAAAACTAAATAAAACCAGATTTCAATACTGTCGTCAGAGAATTTTTTTTAAACATTACAAAAGAGTCAAACGTTTCATTCGAATGCTCATAACATCGATTTCTCTATTATTTCATTCCGTGTCTTTACACATAACTATTCATTATAATTTTAAATATAACATTTCATTACTTTAAATTGAAATATGTTTCTAAATAAAAAAAATATTTTTGCTTCACTTTATTGTATATTATTCACTGGTAACGTAAGAAAATTTGTTGTTTGTTGATTTCTGTTGCAGTTTTCTTCTGTCATAAATTACCATATACCATTTCTAACTTTCGTTTTGCCAACAAGCTTGCCATGCTTTCGCAAACCTTTATATATTAATTTGACCTTGCCAATTTTAATTAGTTTAAATATTTCAAAATATTGTTATTATATTTGTATTATAGTAAAAAATAATTTTTTAATTCAATTATGGAAAAGTTCGATTGTCGTGTTCTTCAGAAGAAAAAACTATTGTAATTCTGGTTTTGCATCTCTTCTCGAAGTGTATCCAGTTACATTCGAGACAAGAAATAAGCTTTATATTTGTCTTCATAATGGGTGAACTCCATATAATTTTTGCTGTTCTTAAAGCAATTGATAAATTCATTGAAAACAGTCGCCTCGATACCATATTTGTGGAAGCAACTATTTACAGACATAACACCGTATAAAAATAAAAGGTGGAAAACATATGAAGAAATCTATAGAGGCATCCACAACCATGTATATTGTTTTACATAAACTGAAGATTGAGAAAATATTAGAATCGACACGCCAATGCTCATTTTACCAATGATCTAGAAGAAAATTGTCAGAAGAGAAGCAAATCCAGAATACAAGACATTAAAAGTAACATAACCGGGACTCTGAAACCAAATCGTTTCCTTAATGTGCAAAAAAACTTCGATAACCAACTTACAAAGCAATCTAAATTCCTGAAAAACTTCATTGTTATCTTTGAAAACCTTCTAATGTCTATCCATGCATCAACAAGTTATATCGAAACTGCATTCACAAAGTTTACATCAGTTTTCAAAGTATTTCTTTTCTTCGATCTTCAAAATTATGCTTGATTAACTCCAGTGTACTTAGCACAAGTTTTTTAATTAAAAAATCGCTGTTCAGAGAAATGGGCTTTTCTTCAATCAAACATCTCAGTTAATAAATCTAAAGTTAATTTTTTAGCTAATGGTACAGATCATGCACTCGAACAGGAAAATAGGGCAATGAGGATCATGAGAGGAGTTAAAAGTATAAGAAGAAAAGCACTTTCTTGATTTACCAGAAATGAAAAACATCTTTGGCTTTTTTAATGAACAATTTTGATTTCAACATGTGAGAGACGAACACTATCAACTCACTGGAGATAGTAATTATAGAGTTATATACAATGTAATAAAATTATTGGAAATTTTTAAAACTAATATTATAAACTTCGACGATGAAATTAATGTCTATAACATTCTTGCAAAAGCAATTCTTCCAGAGAAATTAGCAGATTAGTTTCTAAAGGTTGAAGAAGGGGTTGAAGTACTGTTAAACGATTTTAGCAATGAAAGACTGTGTGGATCGAGTCAACATAGGAGCCAATGAAAAGAAGAATGCTATCAACCTCTAAAGACAAATCTGTCACTTCAACAGTTAAACTCGCAGATAAAGTCATAATACTGAAGGAAGAGCGGCGGTTACTAACTCGGTTTGTTATGTCTTCTAGAGAGCGTCCAGAATTGCACTTAACAAAATATTTAGTTGGCTGATTTCTTCTTATTTTATAGTTACTATTTAAAATTTAAAGTAAAAAAGGCTTTTTGAGGTTTTTTTGCACAGAAATATAGAGAATTTTAAATGAAATATTTTCGTTGTCAAACGTACAACTAATCTTCGTCAAAACTATCACAGTCAGTAAATTCATCATCCTCTATGTCTTGTTCTTCTATGTTAAAACAATTAAAGCACTTGCATAAATCTGAATAAACGAGACAGTTTAAAACATTTGCATCGGCATGAAAAGCAGTTAGTTTTGCGCCCACATCCGCGAAGCTCTACAAGTGCATCAGGGGCAGGAAGGTTATTTGTCATAATCGGAGCAACTTTCAAATCATCTTGCCCCCAACCGTAACATGTAGGATTAGGGAGATTTTGAATATTAAGGTGTGATCTACGTAACAAGAGCGCAACAAAATATACACGAAATACTTTATATTTCAGAGAGGACAGAGTTGGTGGTAATTTCTCCATGCCAGGTTGAGACTTTGGATAGTGATGCCAACGAAACATAGATATTGTTATGATGTTTCTAGGACGGCTGTTAAAATTTTGCTACAAATAATTGTAGCATTTCCAACGTTTCTATTGATGGCAAATTATGACAAGCTCCAAGTTACAATAATGCGTTAAGAACACGGGACTGCCGTAATATTAGTAAACTCTCAAAAATCAGGAAATAATTAAGATTTTAAATAAGATTAAGAATAAATAAGACTTTTGATAATCTATTCATTATAATATGTTCTAAGTTATATAAATAACAAAATACACTTTTACTTTTGCCTTCCTAGAAAAATTCATAATAATATAAAAATGCCAGCAACCAAATCGAAAGTCGTTTAAAAATATGTCATTTTTTTTCTGCACCGATCCATGCATACTTATCATTAGCTGAATCAACAAATTTATTTTGCATGGTTTGAAGCGGAAATAGCAGGAATTTCTTCCCACAACTGGCCGGATCGACTATCATCAGGTTTTAAAACTGGCAGCGGCCGTTTATGAGAAGATCTCTCACTGTTGCCGCAAAAACATATGAGTGGATGTAATTATTTTGTAAAACCTCGTTGAGGTTGATTTCCCGTTGAAACACCCAATTTGGTCACACCCTGTGTATTTGAGAAAATCTAGGAGAACTGCCGATCGTTTAGTGCCAAGAGCTTCAAAATTAATGATGATGTTTATAACTCGAAAGTTTTTGCCTAATCCTGTTCAAGAATACGTTTGTTGAGGTATCGGTTCTGTATAATAAATTACCAAAAAAAAACGTCATTGTCGGGGGAGAATAAAAAAGACTCAGTGAACACATTTTTTTTTTTACAATATCTATTGTGTACAAAATCATTAAAGCATATGCTTTCGTAGTCGTCGTGTTTTAAGAGTGTTTTTTATCTAGCTTTATTGAGTTATTATCACTTTGAAGATTATTAGTGACAACAAAACTTATTTTGCGAAGTTCGTAAACCATTTTATCTTTTATCTTGTCTCGATATGTGACAAAAACTGTTTATGTGTTATACTTTCAAATTTGGTGTTATGATGTATTCGATATCGTATTTCGTTAACAGAACTGCGATTTGATCTTTTTCTTCACTCATTTGAGTTTTTATGCATTTTTTATGTATCTATTAAACATTAAACGCATTTCTCGGAAGTCTTGTAAGACATATCACTAGCGAGTGGCGAGTGCTTTTGCAAAATCCTGAAATGTTAAAACAATTATTAATGTTTCTTTTTTATATATTTACTAACAGCGTTACTTTTTCTTCAACATGCGGTACACCTGACTACAAACCCAAAGTGAGATCTACTAACAGTGTTTTGGTAGTTCTAAGTACTAATAATCAGGAGAAAAAGGGATTGAAATTTGTATAGTTCTTTAAAATATTGCTTTATTGAACTAACAATGCCTCCCAATTACCTTAAAATAATATAATACAAAATGAAAATATGTTCTTAGAGTACTTGAGATAATTTCCTCTAAAACCAATTTTTGTGTGATGCTTAAGAAAGTGTCATGGTACAAACAACAAGGATTACTAAATGAAGAATAATATTGACACAGACTTACTGAATATCTATTTCTTTATTTCTTTTCTTTGGGAATCTGATTGACAACAGCCATACCATTAGTTATGATAACTCGTTTAATTCGAAGGAATCAGTTTCAACCTTGCTCTTACATTATTCATCAAACTCTTCAATGAGGTGCAATACTTTTGCTTAAGCATGACAAAGGTTGTCCATCTGAACCAAATAATGATTTTGGTGTGACTGAAAGTTCAAAATTTCCTAGAAAATGTTTCGAATCAATTTCAGATCTTTTTTAGCTGCAAAAAAAATCGTAATTC
Source organism: Euphysa ruthae (assembly GCA_035046665.1). NCBI lineage: Eukaryota > Metazoa > Cnidaria > Hydrozoa > Anthoathecata > Corymorphidae > Euphysa > Euphysa ruthae. The sequence continues at coordinate 10,006 of JAUZNK010040632.1, forward strand.
TTCGTGTTGTAGTAGTTCCATTGCTGCACTTTCTTTCAAAACTACTTTAGTCACAAGATTGTAGACTGTGTAATTTGGTTGAAAATTTAAGTGGAATATTTCCAATACGCTGAATAAGTTTTGAACACTTGAACTTATCCTTGTTTAATCACTTCCGTTAAGCTGATAATACGTATCTCTTCCTTCTTTTTGTATATTATTATTTGCATAGAATTCAACAGACAATGAGCTCAGAATTAGCCCTACAAAGCTATAACGGTTTAAAGCTGAAGGGTGTTTAGTAATGCCTTTAATGCCTATTGCCGTAAACGGTATATATACCTTCTTTTTTTAACCAAAAGTTTTTGAGAAGATAGTCCCACACCTCATAGCCAGAAGATTTTAAATCAAAAGTGTTTCCAAGATAAATTGGTGATATTCAATTGAACGGGCGAAAAAAAATTATTTGACAACTCTGTTGATAGATGTTGAGTGTAGCTCCCATAATCCTTAACGAGAAGCTCTTTCAAATTGCATTCCAAAGATTTTCACGTAGTTCTTTAAAAATAAGTGTTACTGTTTTTCCTCAAATGCTTTAACAAATTCGACTCACAAAACTTTTCAGTGACTGCTTCAAAATTTTATGTGTTAATTAATGCCTCAAATATTAACAAGCTGTATAGATAGAGCTAAATAAGCGTTCATGAATGCTTCCATGCTTTTTTTCATATGATTTTGTTTAGGAGTAGTTGGATATTAAATACCTGGCTAAATAAATAGCTTATCAATGCTACTGTCCTTCTCATATTTCCTTATGTCTTAACATTGCAAACACTATATAAATTTCCCCTAATCGAAATAAATAGTTTTTTCTTATGTCTTTTTTCTTTCTCGGTTTCTTAACTAATAGTTTATATGGAAAAAAAAAAAATTAATGATATATCGCATACCTAGTAAAATTAAACATTGTTTTTAAATAAAAATATATTTCAATTTAACATGAATTTAAATTTACCTTTTACTGTTCACATCTTTTTTTAAAGGCAGGAAACTAAATATTATAGTTGGTTAAGATAATTCGAATGAAATTTTAATGATTCTTTTTTTTTTTTTTTAACACTTAAATAAAATTCCCTGTGGACAGTATTAAAATTAATTTTGATTTGGCTTTGATCTCGTCAGTATTGTCTCGATTCAATTTTTCTCCACTGTTCAAATATTATTAATAAAGAAATGGGAAGGCAATCAAAATATGAAAAAAACAGGCACGAAATTAGGCACGAATTTTGGCCTGAGATTGGCCTCAAAAAGCTGGTGAGTCAGCAAAAATAAAAAAAATTCCACGTTGTTGCCAAATGAGCTCCAGCTACGCTCGCTTTTTTGCTTTCGCAAGAGCGGAGAAATGAAAACAAAATATTTATAGTATGTTAATTGAGTAGACCAACAAACACTCTCATCAAGTCATCAAGGTGTTCCACTTTAACAATATGGCCATGCTTGTATTGCCGAAAGCAAACTGACCCATAAAAAGTTCAGAATGATAAGATTTTAAATAATCATTTCATTAAAATTGTTTTTTGTTTTTATTTGGCGAAGTATGTCAATTCCCCTCTAATTAAGATTGCATTCACAGCATTTTTTCGATTATTATATTTAATAATATACCCGTTTTTTTGTCGAATAAACAGTGCCATGATTGGATTTTTTGTCGAATAAACAGTGCCATGATTGGATTTTTTGTCGAATAAACAGTGCCATGATTGGATTT
>JAUZNK010040632.1:11852-34108 GCA_035046665.1 Euphysa ruthae
CATGATTGGATTTTTTGTCGAATAAACAGTGCCATGATTGGATTTTTTGTCGAATAAACAGTGCCATGATTGGATTTCGTTCTTCGTGGCTTTATAATAAGTTAATGCCATCAAGGATAGAAAAAATGCGATTTATTTTATTTTTTGATGTATTGGTAAATTCAGAATATCGAAAAAAAGATCGGAATTGATATCTAAATACTTCATTCAAAAAAATAAATTTTTGTTCATTGTTTATAAACCGATGATTAAGTTAAAATAATACCATGATTGTTAAAAGATTCTTTAAATTCAGTTTATTTATTTCTATTTATTCTTCTAAGAACTTAAGTTGCAATTGAAACGTTATTACAGAAATTAAACTTTGAAAAAACAACTTTTCAAAAACTATTGTTTCGGCCTATTTAACTAGCCTAAAATCCGATTCCGAGGTTAAAAATTCCCTAAAACAAACTTAAGTGTCTCAAAAGTACCTGAAAAATGATTTTTACACTAGCAACAGATTATTTATATCGTTAATAAGGAGGTTTTGCCCAAAATATTAAGCTAAATAACCTGGCTTGTGGCCAGAATGTAAATAAAGGTTGCAGCCATAATTGTCTTTTTGTTAATATAAGTTATTTCAAGCAATGACTTATGTTTTAAACTATGAGATAAAAAACAGCACGATTGAAAAATTCGGACTAATTTTTTGGCTTCATATTTTTATTTATTTATTTACTTTTTGTTCCTTTCATGATATATTTTAAAACTACCAAATAATGTGAGGATTAAAGGGAAAACAAACTTCTAGTAGAGGGCATTCAGACAAAAGAAAAAGATTCAAAGGCAATATTTACACTAAAATTTATTCTGCTGCCTCAAACACCAAAAATATTTGGAATCAAAATGTTCAGTGTTCGGAAAAAAGCTACAATTCAATGGTAAAAGGGGAGGTATAGCAACAAGACTCACAGAAAAAATCATGCGCACAATCTAAAAGTGTCATTGCCTTGCAATACGTAAAAATGTTGATAACTTGTATGATGTGAAAAAATCGGTCGCCGCTGTTCCGTTCCGCTATTCGGAAAGTGTTGACAGTGAAACAAGAAATCGCTTTTCCTTTCGTAAGGAGGGTACTTGTTGTAGGTACCAGCCTGACAATTTAATTGGAAAATCAGCTATACATTATAAAGAAAAATTTAATTTTACTAGTATTTATTTGTTATTTACACCTACCATTGTTCAAAAAGTTAGTTACCGACAGTCTTCCGTTAAAGTGTCTTTATGGTAAAACACGGAATCCAAACGAGTCTTTTAATTACTTAGTTTCCCAAAAATGTATTTTTTGAGTGTGCAACAATGCTTTTTAGGATGTCTTCGGCAGGTCTTATTAATCTGTTAATCCCTTAACGCTTTCTTATTAATCTGTTGTACAAATTCAAAATGTTGTGCGGCGTATATTTGAAACAGTACTGTGTAGAACGGGTAAAAAAAAATAGAAAACTGTGTTAAACTAATTATAAAAGGTTTTAATGCTAGAAATGAAGAAGTAGATGGCTTAGTAAGTGGCCGTGGAGAGTTATAACATAATTATTTTGTTTATATATATATTTTTTTTTGGTTTTTTGCGTTTTCCTGAAAACAGCATTTTTTTCAGCTGGCGATGGAAGTTTTTCAAAAAATATAGGTGTTTTTAATTTCAAATTTAGCATGTTTGTTTATTGGTATGTTACCTACAACCTCTGCTACCATATAATTATAATTATTCTAATAATAATGATAGCTATAATGATATCATTTTTATCGTTGATTGGCTCAAAATTTGATATTTTTGGTTTGAAAAAACTAAAATGATTTTGATTTTTGAAATATTTTTACAAAAGTTAAGTTTTTAGTACAAGTTGTAACTATGCTGGTAAAAAATAAACAGCCAAATCTTAAAAAAAAAATTATTAAACAGTTTCCAAGAAAAGCCGGCTCCAGACTTTCCTTTTTTGACCGTCATGTCTTGTTTACCGGGCCAGTAATTTATTGATAATTTTTGTGTTTTTTAGTAAGATTTTGTATTTTAAGCCAGTAAAAAAACATCCACGTTTTGTTTCATTTAATATTCGTTGAATTTAGTATTTTCCAATTCGTTTTTTCTCTAAAGCCTGGAAGTTTTAGAAATTTTCCTTCTCAAAAAAATCTCACCAAATTTGAAAAACTTTTGTTCTGGGTGTTTGAAGATATTAAAGTTTTTAGTTATTTAGCAGCATTATCTTTGTTTGGTAATGGAGGCAAAGAATGTTGAAGAAAATTGTGCTTACCCAAATTATAACAAATTATATAAATATAGTAAAATTATACGATATATTGTATTTTTTTATGTACAACATTGTGAAATTTTCGATCTTAGCTTTGAATAAGTTATTAATCGTTGGGCCACAAAAAGATACATAAAATATTTTTTAGATTTTAAAAATTTATAAAAATTATTGAATGAGACTCCATAATTATTACATAATAATTATTAATTTTTCCGAGGAAATTCCAGTATTGATATCCTCTTGAGATTTTGATTTTGAAACATGTTTAAAAACAAATTGCGCATTAAACCCCGAATTGGTTACGATATGACCCACACTATACCATCATAATTATCATAATTAGTTAAATATCTGAATATGAACGAACATGAAATAATTTCCACAAAAAATAAATCTATATATTTAGAATAACAAAAATTCATAAACCCACATCGGTTTTGATAATAAATGGGCACATTTCAAAGTATTTCAAAAGAAACATATCCAATCAGTATAAAAGCTTTCAAAAGTTATAAGTACATTGATTTAAAAGAGTATATTTTATTTTGTAAAAGATTCTCAAGTTAACTCTGGTTCCATTGAAATTTTTATTTCCCGAAATAAAACAAAGAATAGAGATTTAAACGTGTGATTTGTAAAAAGTGTAAAATAAATATTTAAATTTCAACTTTAAATAATAGGAAGCCGGTCAAAAGGCTTCACTGAAGAGAGCAAGTAAGTACGTAGGCTAGCTGCCAGGCGGAATAATAGGTATACTGACTAGAGGTAACTTATAACTCCAATTCAAAAGCTGTAAATAACATTACAACTACATGCATATTCTTCTTATTAAAATTATAGATTTTGAAAGAACTTTAAGTTAATGAATAAGACATCACAAAAATATCTATGAAATCACAGTTATCAAATGCTACTTCATTCACTAGCCGTTTAAATTGAATCCTATATTTTTCTTTAATAAATTTACGTTATCTCTTTCACACCTTTAATATTTTGCGAGTTACATGGCAGTATATAATATTTATAATAAATTATCCATTACATAAAAATTTGCTAAATCAAGCACTAACTTAAGCTCGAAAAATGTTTGCCATTTGGAACCTTAGGGCGATTGAATTAGTCTCAGCGCGCCAATATTTCGGCAAGCTTTTGAAATATTACTACAATTTGTTTGCAACAAAATTCGTATTAGAAATATTTGTATAAACAATTGGTCCAAAGAACAATGTATCTATTGCATTCCTATATATAAAAATAAAATCCCTTTTGTGTAAAATAAATAAAAACTTTCAAAATTAATAAGATTATAAATTTTTTGTGTTTAATTCAAAATGTTTTAATTAATTTTATTCTTTGCATTTTGTTTATTCGTTTCATATTAATTTGCGAAAATATATTTATAAATAAACTTCCCGCTAGGTAATTTGATAAAATTTCTCTGTAGATATCTACCAACACTCAACGCCTTTAAATCTCTGTGAACAACTGTAAATCATAGTTATATGCAAGAAAATATCCTTTGCTTCGAATTATTTACAACGGAGTTGAGCATCGTCACAAATTATTTTACCAGAAGATTATTAATTACATAGTTTTCTCATTTTTTGAAACTCCAAATAAATTAGGTATGATAAGTGAAATTTTCCAATATTCAATCCCTACTCGTCGGCAAGGGATTGTGTCTCTAAATAACCTCTTAATTTATTCTTAGGGCGAGAATATTTTAGGTTGTTAGTTTGTCATTGCATGTGTGGATTTTGCCATCCCCTAGGCCAAAATTACATGTGTCATAAAGTTTATTTTAGGTTTGTATATATTTCGTGATGTGATGGAAAACGTTTTATCAATTTACGTTAGATTATTGTTTTGAAAATCTTTTGATCGACCCCATCACATGATGAGGCTTTTCATCAAGTTATTTTTACCTTTAAATATAATTCTTTTTTATTTTTAAGTAGCGGCATAAACAACAATAACCACTACCTTTGTAAACACATTCAACAGATTTAATTTTTAAAATCTGAGATGGAAAATTTCACTTTCCATAATGAATCTGGATTATACCGAGTTCTTAAATAAGCCAATTTCAGATTTATTAGAGTGAGTTAATTAGTGTACCATTGATTTAAAGGACCTAGGTTAATTAGAGTGTAGTTGGGTTAAATGACGTACACTTGTTAGTTTTTCAGTTGGATTAAAGGACGTAAATCTATTAGAGTGTCGTTGATTTAAACGACGTAGATTTATTAGAGATTCGTTGATTTAATAAGGGCGTAGATTGTAACAACGTCGTTGGTTTATAGAACATAGATTTATTACAGTGTCGTCGGTTTATAGAATGTAAATTTATTAGAACATCTTGGTTCAAAGGACGTAAATTTATTAATAATATTAAAATATATTTTCTTCTATAGCCATAAACATCGTTCAAATGTAGTAAAGTATACATAAAAATTTTAAACCAAGCTAATTTTTATATTGATCGGCTACTGGGAAGGAGTCACTCATAAAACTGAACAAGGGAGTGACTTCGTACTCAAATATAAAATGTTAAACAAAATAAAAAACGGCGAAAAGTCCAGGGGAGAAAATGTTATTTAGACAACTCTGTTGACAGAATTAAGCTGTCTTTGGTTTATAGAACGTAAGTTTTTATATGAATGTTTTTTTTTTCATATATGCATTTCTTATCCATTCGTGATAGTCTCTTCAGCTGTATCGAGTAAGATAGCTCGTTTTGATGAAATTTGTAAAAACACATACTTCTTCTGCCGTATTCATGATTTCTGAAAATAAATTATACAATTTTGCGATATTTGGAACCCTTTCTTTGACTCATATTTGTCCATCACATCAGAATTTTGTTTTTAAGTCGACACGATTACATAATATTATATAACTTATATAAGATAAAACTTTCGTTTTCTGTTCGACTCAAAAACGAAAGTACTTTATTGATAAACACCATGTATTTACTGAGCTTTTCCTAAAAATAACATGCATGGTATATCAAAATCACTATTGTTATTCAAAACATTGGATTTTATATTTTGCTAATATGTGAAATATAAGCATTTTATGTTATACTATCAAATAAACTATATAAACTATCAAATAAATAAATACAAATCAAATGTATTTGATAGTTTATTTAGCGAGAGATAAGATCATTATAATACTTAAAATATAGCTTATCTTTCATAAACATTACTCGCTCATCCCCACATTATTACTTGCTCATCTCCACATTATTACTCGCTCATCCCCACATTATTACTCGCTCATCCCCACATTATTAAGGTATTATTATAGATAGATTTCTATAAACTCGTAACAGCAGCGTTGAATTTCCTCTGAAATTATCAAGTAAGTTGCAAAAAATAATTTTTTTGTCCGATGATTTTAACTCAGTAGTTAGAGCAAAGGTTCTCAAACCAGAAGTCGTGCGTTCAATTCGATTTATGACAAAATAGAATTGATTTGTGTTTAAATTGTTTAATGGTTTATTTAGCTAGAGACCCTCTTAACATAACTAAAAATTAATTAGAAATAAACATATATTTATCACGTTTAGTGACACCAAATAATTTCCCTAAGTTGTTGTATTTTTCTCTAAATCACCTTTTTGATACACTCAAAACGATCATGGATTGAAAAGAAGGATGATATAAATTATTTTTAGTTAACAACAATAAATTAAGTATAAGCATAAACTGCAATACACAATCATTATTGTGACTCACAATTGTGGCTTTGTCATAAAAATCCAGAATAAGCGCTTTCACCTTGTGGCTTTGTCATAAAAATCCAGAACAAGCGTTTTCACCTTGTGGCTTTGTCATAAAAATCCAGAACAAGCGCTTTCACCTTGTGGCTTTGTAATAAAAATCCAGAACAAGCGCTTTCACCTGGTGGCTTTGTCATAAAAATGGATGCGCATAATTCATGCAGATGTAATTTTGCTGATTTTCTTTCTTGGAGATTAGAAGAATGGATGAAATTCAATGATCAAGGTAAGATAATGTAAAATAAATGTTAAAAATGTGTTCTGAAAGAGATTTTGATGGTCTTGTGAGGTAATCTCTAAATAACAGATTTACGTAGCTAAGTTCTTCGTGATGTACAAAAGACTGGTTGCTACATAATTTTTTGCAGCAAAATCTGTATTTCATTGATAAAAAAACCACCAGTATGTGCAGCAACTTTTTTAAAGTTAATTTCTGAAACTCTTTTTAAAATGACTGAATAAATATTATAGTCATATTATCATATTATGTTATATCATTAACATTTTTATCTGTGCAAAACATATTGATATATTGTTGAGCTATCATTTTAATTTTGATGGTTTGTTCGCTGTACAAGACGTCTTTAAGGTTATTAGAAATCTTCCTCCACTCATCTTTTGATACTGTCCAAACCTCCATTCTATTGAGTCTCTTTCAATGGTGCTATCAGGATATACCGAAAAACATTAGGATAGGGTTCTTCTATCAAAAAATCATGTCATAAAACTGTTCTTTATAAAGCAGAACGTGCTTGTGATAACAAAATAAATTTTTCAAATTTGGAATCTTTCTATGATTTTAACAATTCAACTTATGTACGAAGGAAATCTAATGGTTTATCATTTGGTACTGCTGCATCACCAATTCGGTTTTTAATGCAAACTTTGAGTTTGAGTTTTTGAGTTTGAAATAGTCCACCATTTGTTAAACAGCATAAGAATACTAGATGCATCAGTTCATTTAGGAAAATATGATTGGATTGCAGCTATTTTATCATGAAAAATATCAAATGCAATATTAACAGTTTCTTTGGATTTTCCTGGGTGAAGTACGTTGTTTACTTTTGTTCGCTTTTTTAAATTTAGCTTCTAATTCCTCGTCGCAAAAATCAAACTAAGGAAAAATAAATATTTTCTTCCTCTGCATGTCATTATTATTTACATGTCTTTGATAAGAAGAACTGCATAATGAAATAGTTAAACCTTTTTGGAATTTTTGCAATTTTTTTAGCCACTCACTGTCTAATATGACACCAGGCATTCCTTTAAGGAGGAACTACCCCATTTTTTTCAATTCATTATTTTTTTGTTTTTAGCATATTTTTTCTATGTAGAAAAATGCTTAGATGGTTTCGGAGATTTAAAAAACTAAAAATACCTAAATTCAACATTTTAATAAAATAGGTAAAACCAACATTCCCCAAGTAACGCACTTGGCAATGGTTTTTCCTTATTAAAGATGACCCATTATATTTCTTTCATGTGATTTTTACAGACTAGTTATTCAGACGGTGTAAATTTAACATTAAGCCATTTTACCGTTACTTAGAAACAGTTAAATCAGTTCAACCTTAAGAGCTTTTTTGAGAGGTTATTGGTAGCTTTAATAGAAGGAAATTTGCAACAAAACACTATAAAAAGAGAAAAAGTCCTTTCAGAGGAAACGCTGCTAACATATCTGTTGGCACTGCAAATATTATTAAAAACAAAAAATCGAATAATGCTCTGTCTCGTCAAAATAAAGTTCAGGACCTCGAACCTAGAAAACCCAAGTAAAGTATGTAAACCAAATTACGCCTTGACGTACTGTTGACATGGAGAAATTGAAGGTTACATTTGAAGATCAAAATTTAAAGTTAATAGACAATATATCTGAAAAAAGGGGCAATAATCAGTGCTGATTTTAATTTTTCAATGTGCTTACCAAATTTGTTTTTTCACTAGTAAGAAGGCTAACTCAAAAACTCATGAAATCAACAGAGGCGTAATATGCATAGGTATCGGTGTGCAATGAGATTAAAATATCTGATACGATAGTGAGGCTTTATGCTGATTGGAAAAATTGTCACCAATGTAACTGTATCTACTCTGCCTCAGCTCCAGGTATGGAGACTGAAGGAAGTAGGAATATATTTAACCGCTCAATTACATAAGCATAATTTATTTTGTACAGAATACTTTGGTGACGGAGACATTAAGAATTACACGAATGTTAAAAATATGTGTAACTGGCTAACAGTTAAAAATAATTATTTAATTATTTAATTATTTAATCCTAATTATTTAAACTTGTTTCCTCGTATAACTTTCTTCCATATATACACTTCATACGAGAATCACGGATAGATCTCAAGCACTAATTGATAACATCTTCTCTAATTCTACAAACATTAGCATTACTTCTGGCAATCTAAAAACGTCAATATCTGAACGCATTCCACACTTCTTTATTGTTATTTCTTTATGTTATTTCCAGTAAAGATAACATATATAATATATATATAAGCCATAAAGATTATGAGAAATTGTTTTTAATTTTTTCAAAAACACTAACTCGAGCAATATCATGAGCGGTAAAAATCACATCACTAATTACATTGTTAATTTTTTTTTCTAAATGTTGCAAAACATTCAGATGAGCACATTTCGTTTAAAAAATTGAGTAACAACGTTTCAAGTTCACATCTAAACTTTGAATTACAAATGGAATCTTCAAATCCTTGAAAAAATGTAATGATCTGCATAGCAGATATTCAAGAGCTAAAAATTATCAGAATAAATAATGATTATTTCAGATTTAAATTTTATAGGAAAATACTAGTTATATTGATTAAGAAAAGTAAACAAAATCACTTTAACAATTATTTTTCCGAAAACCTGAAAAAATACCTCAAACCTGGAAAGGAACTCAAAACAATCTTCAAATGAAAAATAAATCTTTAGGCTCTACACCTACTTGTATTCTTGATAAAGGAATTTCTGTGACTAACGTTACCCAGATTGCAAATTTGTTTAATTCTTATTTCTTGACTATCGGGATAACAATCCCAAACACATATTAATTTTCCTACAAATGATGCTGAGATACCCATACTTATTTCAAATTTAAAAACAAATAAAGCTTCTAACCCTAATAGGATACCTTAAGGAACTTAACGGCGAATTTTGAATTACTGAATTTCTCTTTTTCCACTGGTGTATTCCAAATATATTAAAAAAACTCCTTTGTTCTGCTTTTTGTTTAAAAAAGTTTCCAAACTTTCGAGCTACACATTGACTCCACATCTTCTTATTAGCATAACTGGAAAAATATGAAACTCTCTCGATAATGACAATTTCACTTGCAGTGTAGTTATTGATTAAAAATTAAAAAGCATTTGACACACGAGATGATGATATCTTAGTTTCAAAACTGGAGCATTATGGCGCACGTGGTATTCCAAAAAATTCGTCTCATTTTTACTTACACATCCGTTAAGATTTGTATCAATTGACGGTTTTAAGTCTTCAATTTACTATACTGAAATTTTTGTTCTTTAAGGCTCAGTCCTAGGTCCCATTCATTTTTAATATATATATTAATGATTTAAACCTTTCCGTTAGAAATTATTTTGTACATCACTTTTGCTGATGACACGATCCTCTTATAAATTAATACATCGATTAAAATGTTGTGTAAAAAGGAAAGTTATGATCTTAAGGGTATCACTATTTGGCTGAACGCCAACCGTATTTTTCGTAAACGTAGTAAACTAGTAGATTCCTGATCTTTGAAGATTAATTTTTGTTTGGAAACAAATCTTTCAACTAGTATAAAATATCTCGGAGTTTTAATTGATGAGCACTTGTCATGGAAATCTCATACTGATGATCTGATTAAAAAAACTAAACAGATCAAACAATATGCTCTCCGAAATACGTCATCATGTTAATAAAAATATTACTATATTTTCACTTTCTTTTGCTTTATTCACAACTCATATGAGTTATGTTATCAGATTTGCCTTCAAAATGGTAGTCAATATTTAAATAAATATACAAAAATTCCTCAGTTCACAAGTTCAAATATTTTGTTAGTATTTGATTCTTTGTGGCTTAGTCTATTAAAGACTTCTTCTCTTACAGTAAATTTTAACGTAATGATCTTTGAATGAGTTCCTAAATCCAAATTTGTCTCATTGTCTCATTTCTCTCAACTAAAACTCGGTACTCAATGCTAATTTCAATGTCGAAAAAAAGCTGATATTCTTATCTATGAAAAGTTAAATATTATACCTGGAAACCACGCAACACAAGGCTGCAGTTTAAACTAAAAGCGAATTTCCCATTTTAAAAGTTTAGCAAAAAAAGAAATTAAACGAAAAAAATAAATACTGTAAACACTTCCAAAAACAACATAAAAATGAGGAAAACGAAGGAAAACTATACAAACTTGGTGGTTTTTAAGGAATTCCCTTTTGTATCTATTGATGAATATTAGTTGCTTTTTTGTTTTTAATAGCTTTATTAAATAAAACGCTGCTTTCTTGACTAAAAACACTTTTTCCCTGAAATCCGATATCTTTTTTTTGCGTTTTTCTCAAAGTTTTATGAGGATACCTCATGATCCGCTAAAACTGTTTATATGAAAATTTCACCACTTTTTGTATCATGTAAGGTTGCACAAAATGAAAGAAACAGAATTTTCCTAATACCACTGAATTTTGAAATATTGTGGTTTGTTTAGCTCAATGATAAGGTTTTTTTAATGGTGGAATTTCAAAATCTCTGTGGAGAAAATAAAAAATATTTTCAAAATTTTTGTTCCACCCATTTTGCATATTATCCTATCAGGTGTATTTCTACAAAATTTTATGCCTTTATCTTTTCACCTTTTATCAGAATCTTTGGCGGTACAGTTCAATATTTTTTTGCTTTTATGCAGTTACCATGGTAACTTTCTACAAATTTTTTTAAAGAATTTAAATTTAAACATATATACAATATTACCAAGATGCATTATATTTTTTTGAAGGGCTTCCCCCTTAATTATGCAGGTAATTTTTTTTTAGTTTTAAACTATCATAAAACAAACAACGCTTTTATACAGCTCTTTTTTTTGGTTCACTCCAATCATTTCTCCACCAGAATATTTGTTGCATTTTTTTTTTATTGCATATATTTCATCATATAAAATCAATATACATTCAGAGATTCTTCCATTTTCAGTCAATAAACTAGCAGCTTTAACAGAGTCTATTTTGCCTACTTTTATTATATTTAACATAGATAGCGATGGTAAAGGAAAATCTTTTAACAATAGACGATAACACTGCAAGTAACGTAGCAACAATTAGTTATTTTTAAAGAAAAATAATAAATATTCAAATGTGGTTAAAATATTTTCATTTTCTGACTTAAAATATGCAGGAAAATTCTCGAATAAACTTTTTTTTCAGCGTACATTGTTGATTGATTCGAAACCACTTAGGTAGAGGAACAGGCACATTTAACAGTTTTCCATGTAAATTACAGTGACTTCTGAAATTCCATCCCCTGTAAACCTCATCCTATGAACTACGACAGAAATTTAACTTCTTCAAAATGATTAACCAGTAGAAAATCTGATTCATTAAGGCAACTCATGTCAGTTATTGTAGCACTAGCTGCGAATGCTTTATATCGATCCTCTTGAACAATTATCTTTGTTGGTGATTTTCTGGGTGCTCTTATTTCAACAGGTTGGATAAATGAATTTGTATATATTGTAGGAATCGGTTTTTGAGATTTTATTAACCTTAATCTTTTAACTTGATCGCTAGTTTTGATATATTTCTTTACAAAGCGTTTTTGAAAAATAACAGATGAGGAAGATGGTTGCCAATTTACTTTGTAAATACAGGTACTCTTTAAGCAATTAAAAACACAGCCAAGAACACTACCATTTTGAACTCCTGTTTAATTGGACCACGTTTTTGTTATAGTAAATGGGAATTTAAATTAGTCGTGGTACATACTGCGATGTTTCAATTTCTGTTTAATTAATTATGTGGTCCAATTTTTTTCGTGTAGACTCACGACGCTATATTTTGTGGAGCAATACCTGGTTTGAGTAGTTGTGGGCTTTCATCAGTGCTGATATGCTCTCCAGAATTTCTTGAGTGGTTTTGCTAGATTAATTTTATAGTTGTTCACGTTTGCAACGACAGTTGCATAGGCGCCTCTACTACACTACTACTCCAAGAAACGTAAACACTTATGTTGTAAGGAAAAAGGTCGTTCTATGAGTTAGGTTATATCATAAAGCGCGCGATTTTTATATTGTTATAAGAGTTTTTGATTTTTCACGGTTATTCACGGTTAAGTGCGTTTAGAGATTTTGCAACCGTGCTCGCGCCATTTGGCTCTTGTTTTGATTTAAAGGTGGAAAACTTCTGGTTCTAATGGTGAGGTGTTTTGTTAATATTGGTTGCTAAAATGACAGATTTTTTATCAAAGTTAATATCTGGATTTAAAAAAACTTGATGAATATTGTTGTGACTAGGTTTTGTTTTATTTAAAGACTCATTAACATTTAGATTTTCGTCGATGAGTGGAAAAGTGATTTAAAACTGGATTTTATTTATGAAAATTTTTTCGAAAATGAAAACAATCATATCGAATTTGGTTAAATTGGCTCAATTTATTTTCGACAATTTTGTTTTTTTTTTGTTTTTTTTATTTTTTTTTTTGAGTTTTGAGATTCAAGGAGGTCGTTATAAGAACTAAAAATAAATTATAATTATATTTTTGCAAACATTTCTGAACAAAACGCATTCATAAAAAAAATCTTTAAAGTATTATACACAACATTGGTAGTTAGGTTCATAATTCCTGGTATTTTCTGGTACCCATTTGTCGTTTTCATTGGTTTAATGTGGTGCTGGGTTGACATTTTCACTAAAAGTCGATTTTCAATACTACATAAACTGCTGACAGGGTAGTCTAATTATAAGCGACCAGTCCTATAAAAAGTAATTTTGTCATGGAAATCAGGCATATACGATTACTGTAAAGAACTGTTTTACACCATTTGAACAAACTGCCAAGGTTATTGCTGAAGTTCATTAATCCGTATGTCTACGTATGACATTTATTATTAGTGACGTCAAATTTCGCATTGGTATAAAACGTGAAACAATTATTATTGGCATAGTTAAAACACTCCACAATACCGACTTATCATGTCTGAAAATTCATCAGATAGCCTTATAACGGACACACGCATGTTTCCACGATCATGCATAGACTTCCTCATAATGCACGAAAGCCTTGTATCCGATTTAATTGATATAAATGAAATACGTACCGAAAATCAAAGTCTGAAACTTCAGGTAAGTCAAGATAATACTAGATATCAGAAAAATTTTTAAGAATAAAGAATTTATTGTTAGCTCGGTATATTTGCTAATAAACTATCTTCTCTTTAAATATTTTACTTAACTACTTTCCATTAATGTTATTTTTGCCAAAATGCAGTGAGTTAAAAATTTATAGTCCTAAATACCACATGGTTGTGTTACTAGAGAAGTTCTCTTGCAGGTGGATAAGTTATAGCTAAAATACGTTTAATGAATAATATAAAATTATTATTAAACAACAATGAAATTGTTTAAATTACGGCTATTTTAATATAATTTACGTATTGCTTTATTGACCATTTCTTTTTATGCAGATAGAACGTTTAGAAGACAAAGTGGATCAATGGGAACGTGTTCATTTTCACGACATACTAAAGTTCGATAAGCTAATGAAGTCTTATCGTAAAGAACTAAAGAAATATTTCATGTGTTTTGCCGAATATCAACTGTTGCTTGAAAATTATAAAAATATCCAAGATCAGAGTGAAAGTCTTGAAAGAGAAATATTAGATTCAGCAAACCATTATTTAAAGAAAAATCTTCTTCAAATGCGAAATAACTCAAATGAATTAGAAAAACCCATTATTCGTTTAGAAAAGGTTATATTAAAAAAAGATGAGACGAAGAAGCTGTTGCCAGATATTCAGGTGGCAAAATCTGAATTACACAATATAAACGAATTGTTTAAACACTGCGTCAACAAACTTGTAAATCACGGTAGTTTATCCAAAGAAGCGTCAGAGAAATGCGAAGGCAATCAAGTTTAAATAGTGAATTGTTTACTCTATTATTTGTGTTTATAAAAATAAAAAGAAAGGTAAATCGATATAGTATTATACATATTTATCTATATTAAAAAGGGATACATGAAAATTGATTTCTTTTGTGTCTCTTCTAAAGCGTAATCATATTGGGTAAAGCTAGAATTTTCTAGTATTATGTTGACTTTACATCTATATGTAGGTTTAATAACACAAGGTTCAGGTAAACAAAAGTTTAATTAAAAATCACCATTTCTATTAATATTTCGCTGCACGAATAAATTAACATTTCCTTTTTGAGATTTAATTCATTTTATTTGCAATGAAAGATTAGCAATTATTATTTTATCGCGAACTCTTAGAGATTTTGATTTAAAGCCATCAGTGACACTGAAATATAGAAATAGATTAGATTTTATGGCACAAAAAACTCCGATACAATTGATTAAGGATCATGGCCTACATAGTGATAAGGATAATAATTTTTTACTTCGTACCGAGTGTGAACACTCACAAAAACTTGCTAAATTAAATGCTCTAAGTCTGGATATTTTGCAATATAAAACGCAAAACACCCGTTTGAAGTCACCTTGATTTCAATAGAGTATTAACGCTTTTTATACCAGTACATGCAATCTCGATGTTATTATTTAGATTATTCTACGATTTGAGTTAAAATTACGTTGATTGGTAGGCTTTTCATAAATTTCCAAAAATATAATGTTATAGCCGCTGCATATCGTCTAGGATTGAAATAAATTGCGAAAATTATTCTGAAAAAATGGCAAGAAGCACATATTTTAGTCAAACATGGGTAAAACATCAACTTCAGTATGACAGAGAATAGATAACTTAGATAAAATTTTTAGGAAATTATGGGTTATTTAAAAAAGCTTTGATGCCTATGAAAGAATGGTATAATTTGCAAAAATTTTTTGATGTCTTTGATTTCCGAGTCTTGTATTATGTTTATAAAACAAAAAAAAATCAACCACCCCTGTGTAGCGGTGATTTTGCCTCATGGTTTGGTTTCGAGAGTTTATATTTTTCCTCAAATGTTTTCTAAAAACCTTTCAGATATTGTTCTCTGAAACTTTTCCCTTCTCCAGGAAACCACTGATAAAATATATCTTAATACCATATGTATGTGACAAATTTACCTTAATTTATGGCCACAAAAATAGGGGTATTTGCCTTCAAAACAGGCTTACCATAAGATTTCACCTATCTTTCCCCAATTTTGCGAGCAGTGGTCAAAAAATATTTTATCGGTGAATTAAAGTAGGAAAATGCTTGGAAAACTTTCCTCAAAAAGTGAACAAAATGTGATTGATGCAAGAATTTATTGGCTAACAACAGATAAACGATTTGAAGACTTATTTTTCATAGACCTGTATTCTGAGAAAATACTTAAAGTATTTTATTTGAGGTTATAATGACGTCAGCAATTGAAGTTTAAAATTAATGATTTGGGGTGAACTTGATATGTCAAGACGTAATTAGGCCAATCTCTTGAAATTGGCAGCTAGCCGTTATGTTGTTGTTAGTAAAGGTGAGAATTGAGTTTTCTAATTTTTAATTATATATCCGAATCTTTAATTTTTCTCTCAAAGATAGCAAACAAGATAAGAACATACGCTTTGAACATTATGGGATTTGTGCTATAAGTTTTTAAATTAGATTATGGAAATTTAAAAACAGTTTTACCTTTTAGATTGGAGCTTGCATACTGCTGTCTTTCTGCTTGAGTAAATTTTTTAATGGAGCAGGAAACAGTTAGATATCTGAAAAATTTCTGCTGCAAGAATTAAATTTAAAGAATTGTCTGAAGTTTAAGGTCCTAACGTAAAGCCGTTAAAATGAGTAGCCAAAGTTCTATTATGAGTGCAATTATTTCATTTCGATTCAATCATTTCAACTCATGCTTTTTCTATGATGAAACATTTGAATCAGTTCCCGAAATAAACGAAGAAAAGATAATATATTAGCAGTTATAATGGTTTAAAAGGCGATACTTTGCATTTCATACATTATTTTGTTCATGAATTAAAGGAATAATCCATGAGAGAATATCTGAAAACTTTTTAAAAATTGGGATTTATCGATCCCAAGTTTCTCTTAGTAATCACTTTACCATCTGTAAGTAGAATGATGATTAATTTTTATTTTCGGGCTTAGCCATAAATTTTTTCGCTGGAGGATAATGAAAAAGAAGCTATATAACTATAACTATATAAACTATATAATAATGAAGTTTCCCTGAAAGATATCTAAAAGATTTAACATATTGAAGATAATGAAAGTTTACACAAAAAATTCTGTATCATTGAGGTCTGGATATTTCCTGAAAATTATAAAAGCTTAATTGACTGTGTTATGGCGCTGACGGCAATACAAAATTGACTGTGGGATAGATTATGGCGCTAACAACAATGCCAAATTGACTGTGGGATAAATTATGACGCTGACGACAATACCAAACTGACTGTGGGACTGACTATGACGCTGACGGCAATACAAAATTGACTGTGGGATAGATTATGGCGCTAACGACAATACCAAATTGACTGTGGGATAAATTATGACGCTGACGACAATACCAAATTAACTGTGGGATTGACTATGACGCTGACGGCAATACAAAATTGACTGTGGGATAGATTATGGCGCTAACGACAATACCAAATTCACTGTGGGATAGATTATGACGCTGAAGACAATACCAAATTGACTATCGGATAGATTATGACGCTGTTGACAATACCAAATTGACAGTGAGATAGGTTATGATGCTGTCAGCAATACCAAATTGACTTTGGGATAGATTATGACGCTGAGAAAAATACTAAATTGACTGTGGGATAGATTATGACACTGACGACAATACCAAATTGACTGTGGGATAGATTATGGCGATGACGACAATACGAAATTGATTGTCAGTTAGATTATGACGGTGACGACAATACCAAATTGACTATGTGATATACTAAATGACACCATAATTAAAATAATTTTTTAAGGAAACACAACAAACAAACCATATCACCTGCTTTCCACACACTCTTTTTAGCCTCATCCTTGACACCCTAATTCATCCTTAACACCCTAATCTAATCCTTAACACCTTAATTCATCCTTAACACCCTAAACTAATCCTTAACACCTTAATATCATATTCAAGTAAAATCAACTAAACTCATATGCAAAAATCAATAAGTCAAAACTTTTAAGTAAAACAGCGTGTTTTTTTGGCATATTAATTGAAAGAAATGAAAATAAATCATCATCTCAAAAGCATGGGACCCTAAACAGATTGGAATAATTTGAAATTAAAGGATTGATTTTATTAACAGAAATTTGAGAAGTGCAAGGAAACGCGAACAAGTTTACAGTCAAGGAGTGGTAAATATTGATCATTTATTGAATCCTCAAAAATTTTTTGAACATGCATGTGATGGTATTTTGAATGTATTAAGTATCTACTCACGGCTGATGATTGGAAAATTAAGTCAGAAGGCATACTTTATTAAGCACTAGATCATTGCGGAATGACCTCCACAAACAAAAAATTTGTGTTCATATTGGCACGAGAACGAAAACTGGTTTTTTTTTTTTTTTTTAACAGTAATTTATCGTGATTTAAAGAAATTGAAAGCTAATATGGATCTCAATGCGCGTTACGCTGGCTCTTATTACTACTCGTTCGTGTACGCATAGAATATAATAACCTAAACAATTTAATGGTTTCGCTCTTCCACAGAGCTTAAACCACCTGTCGGATTTAATACAAATAAGATGCGAAAAAGATATCTAAACCAACATTGCATGAAAACTTATTCTGCAGAAAACTATGTTGCAAGATCTATTGACAATCCTCTAAACTAGATAATCTAATAGATGTAGGAGAAATATTTTTTATGTGAGTTATCTTTCTGGAAACTTTTCGTAGTTGTTGCAATGAGTTTTTCCTGCGAGACAGACTCATTGCGACTCGTTCTTAACTCATCAAACTTACTTGCATAATTATTATCTTTTACTTATTATCTTTTTCCTCCAGGTTGCTTATATTCTTTTTACTTAACTCCTCTCTACCTTATAAATGTAGATACTTTGTCTTTTTTACAATCTGTTTTATTCTTGCCTTATCCATGTATCTTTTCTTCTTTACATCTCGCTTCATTTTTGACCTTTTCATGCTTTCTATATCCTTTTTGTCTACTACTTTCTTGTAGATGCTCGAATTTTGTTTTTATTCTTCTATCTAATTCTTCTTTTGGCTAACTAACCTTGATTTCGCAAACTTTTCATTTTTGATTTTTTGGAAGAAATCTGCCACGTGGAACCTTCTGGAGATATTTTCTCAGAAATTTGTTGGATCCTTACGTTAAATATAACAATTTCATTCTCACTCTCACTCCAAATTTTGGTTATTTCCTAAGCTTTCATCTGTTTCGTCTACTTAGATGTAGCTATTACAGTTGGAAATACCGTTAACAGATATCTAATGAGAAATGATGCATTAAATCTTATAATCCAATATATGGTAATTTTTAAACTCCTAATAGAGAACGTCGCTAAATTTAACCAATTACTCTTTCACACAGAGCAGCTAATCATTGTTAAAAATTTTTTGGGTTTTATAACGAATCCGTACATATTGAATACAATATCAATTCACGTCAATGTCAAAATATAAAATATATATAGCAATGCATTGAATAATTTAACAAGATAATATGTATGTACAGCTCAATAGTTTTTTTTTGAATGCGAATAAAAGCTGTTAGAAAAAACAAAACGGAATGAAAAGTTAACTTATACATTTAATGGAATTGTTTTTTTAATTTTTGAAAGATTGAAAGATTTTTTGAGATTGATTATATACTGTTCTTGTTTTTTTTTGTACTAATTAAAGGAACAATTTAAATGTAATGTAATGTCGCTCAATATAGAATTTCAACAGTGTTATTATAAAGAAATAGTGCTGAAGAAAGAGAAATCATGGATTCAATACTATGCGACACTATACACAAACACTATGCTGTTTAGTAATATTGAAACATCAAAACCCCGAAAGGGTAAATCAAAAGATAACAATGATTCAAATAACAAACTCAACTTCATCGAAATTAATAGCAATACACGTTGTTTTCACGACACAAGTAAAAATCGATTCCCATTTGTAGTGCAGACG
Organism: Euphysa ruthae; assembly: GCA_035046665.1. Taxonomy (NCBI): domain Eukaryota; kingdom Metazoa; phylum Cnidaria; class Hydrozoa; order Anthoathecata; family Corymorphidae; genus Euphysa; species Euphysa ruthae. Next base: position 31,268 of record JAUZNK010040632.1, read on the forward strand.
GGAAAGATCTCAACAAAGCTCAAATGCGAGACAAACCTCCAGCGCTATAAATGGTTATTTGCTATACGTTTATGTGCCAATGGAAAACCTCCACAAGCAATTCCAAATTTTATTGAAACAAAAGACGCAACACGAAGACGTAGGACCCAGTCAGCCAGAGACAGAGAAAATATACCAATGAAAAGTCAGAGGCTAAAAACCCAGTCGACTAAAGAGACAGAGAATACATTAACAAACAATCAGAGGTCAAGAAGTCAAACAGTAAGAGAAGCAAATAATTCAACAACAAGGCCACGAATTATTACGGTTATAAACGAATCACATGAAGAAAATGATTCAAAATTGAAAATAACAAATGCAAAGTTATCATCATCAGCTGATGATAATGTCAATTTAAACAGAACAGTTACATTTAAGACCAATATTAATGCAATAAATCGTCCACAAGTGCGGAGAAGATCGCATTCTAACATAGTAGAAGAAGAGAAAATGAAAGTAAATAAGAAAAGAGTAAAATGGGATATGAGGAATGCTATTAGGAGTTATGTTAATAAAAACTCGGAGTTGAAAAGATCAGAGATCGAAGAGCACGATAAAACCTCTAAGAATGAAATGCATTCGGAAAGCAACAAATTTTCTAACGATAAATATTGGCCTAAAGAAAATACTCCTAAAAATTTATTTAAAATAAGACAGAAATGTATAGGCTCAAATGAGAAAGAGCATAACGAAAATAACTTAAATAATACCAATACAAGAGCTCTGTCGTTGCGCAGCTCGTTCAGTAAAACTAGACATCTAAAAACACATTCTGAAGGTCAAGTGATAGATATGAGATTAGATAATATACCCCATGTAGAAAATTTATCAAAAATTCCAAAAGAAGATGACGAACTAAACAGTAGCTTCTCAACAACATTATCTGTAAGCGCAAAAAACGAAAGCGAAAAAGTATCATTTAATAAAGATAGTTATAAAAAACACAGTCAAGACGATATTCTTAACTACTATTCCGAAAAACGGAAACATCTAGCGTCACTTTTTTCGATTAATGCAATACAAGGCAACAATGCTTTAAAAAATAAACCTGGTCTATCGAAGACTAAAAGTTTGAACAATTTGCTTTCACAAAAGCTTTACTCTATTCCTAAACGAGTTGATACTCCTCCTAAACGAGGCAATTCAGCTCCTATAATTAGATTATTTAAAAATAAAAGAATAGAACCACGGTCTCCATGAAAACTGCAACCCATAATACCATTTTTCGAACTAGTTCTTGAAAATTTTCGTTATCGGTCTTTGTCCTTATTCTACTTCAGCTAAAATTAAAATTTTCTTTGTATTATCTATTATTTATTTATTGTTTGCTTTTTTTCATTTATTTGTTGATATTTTTTTGTCATTAAAATTTGAATATTTTTGCTATATAACAGTTAAATATTTAAATAAATACACAGAAGAAGTGAGCTGCTAATTAAAAAAAAAAATTACAAACAGCTTGTAATTAGGATTTTTTGTTTTTCTCAGCCAAGTTTAATGTATTTTACTAGATCACCAACATTGAATTATCTATTAGATACTTTTTTGCTTTTTGCAAATGCAACTGGGACTCATTTCGCAACAATGTGAAAAATTCTCTATAGTAAGGAAAGTTTATTATGTTCGTGATTCCGCAGATTTTTGAGCCGAAATTCAGGCCACAATCTGGGCCAAAACTCGGGATAAAATTCGTGCTGTTTTTTCATATTTTCTCACCTTCCCAGTGCTTTATTAATAATATTTGAATAGTAGAGAATACTTCAATCGAGAAAATAAGATATGGTATCTTTTTTGTTAGTTACCAAACCAAAACCAAATCAAAATTAATTTCAATATACTTACCACAGATAGTTTTAAATGTTTAACAAAAGAACCGTTATCATTCAATCCGAATGTAAATACCAAATTGTTTTAACATTTAATTTCGAGTGTTTACTAAGGGAGGGTGGGGGAGAGGGGTGTGGTTAATTCACAAACTGTGAGCTAAAAATAAATTCGTTTTAAATTGAAATAGATTTTTAATTAATACCAATATTTTTATTTTACTATGAAAGCGATATACCGCAAAATCATTTTATTTTTTGTATAAATTATTGTAATAACAGATCAAAGCCAAATCAAAAGTAATTTCAATACTGTCGACAATATATTTATTTCTTTTTAGCTAAAACTTTCTTGTATATTAATCATTGGTAGCGTAAGAAAATTTGTTGTTTGTTGAATTCTGTTGAAGTTTTCTTCTATAAACAATTACCATATACCACATTTAACTTTGGCTTATCAACAAGCTTGCCATGCTTTCTTAAACCTTTTCATATTGATTTTCAACAGCTGATTACAACACTAAAGCAAAGGTAAAAGTTAACTAATACGAGGAGTCCAATTTAATTATGAAATCAATAAGCCAAATAAGCCAAAATATTCATTTGAATTTACCAGATCGACTAAAAAATGATCAATATATAATGGTTTGCAAATGCATGGTAAGCTTAAATGTATGGAGCCACTCATACAGAAAAAACTGGCTAAAAGTATTACACCATTTGATAGTTCGTGACAAATCCTATAAAGTTCTTGCAAAAAATGTTTAAAAAAAATAACTAGACAAAATAAAAGAAAAAAAAAAAAGAGAAGAGAATATTAGTCCGAAAAACTAAAATAAAAGATTAAAGAAAGACAATCTTTTTGAATTTATACCGTTTTTATAAAAAGAATTTTTATAAAATTTTTAAGTAAGTAAGTAAGTAAGTAAGTAAGTAAGTAAGTAAGTAAGTAAGTAAGTAAGTAAGTAAGTAAGTAAGT
>JAUZNK010040633.1:0-13554 GCA_035046665.1 Euphysa ruthae
TGGGCCCATCTGGAAATATTGTCTCGGCAATTTGTTGGTTCCCCACGTTAAATATAACATTCTCATTCTCTCTCTCAATAAATTTCACATAAAATGGTTCCAGGAAAAATACCTCTCGGAAATATACCCACAAACATTTACCCCCGGAAAAATACTCCCAGAAATATACCTCTAGTACAAAGAACCTCGCGAATATATACCCCAATAAAATAAATCTCCCGGAAACATTCCCCTGAAATATACCCCCTTGAAAAGTACTCAAAGGCCTGAGAGCATATTTGCTGTAGAAATTTTGTCACTTTCGTTTTTATGGTGTGAGTCCTTTTGCAAAGAATATATGCCATGATATATTTTCATTACCCTAACGTTTTTTGTTTTGGGACGAAACTTAGAAAATTTTCTTTAATTGTCTGAAATGCAACAATTTTACAATTATAAAAAGTTATGCCTTTTTCATGAAAAATGACCCGTGTTTTAAAAGTAAGTAATTTAAATTATTTCAAAAGGTTTTCAAATATGCAAAGTGAGAGGAATTTTGTATAAGTGACACAGTAATTTAAATAATCAATTCTTTAGCTGTTAAACAAAGAAAACATGGCTGAAAACTCTAATAATAAAATCGTAGATTATGGGCAATGCTCCGAAGGTAACGCATTATATCCTGATTAGCGTAATCATCGAAAATAGTTATAATTCGCTCATTACAATCCAAGTATCGTCGGCGCTGTGCAGGAGGAGGGTGTCCCCTTCGGCTTGCATAATCTTTACTCGATTTAGAGATTGCTCTTTCTTCAGGAGCTCTAAGAATTTTCACAATGTTGGTTGGAAGGAATAGGAAAGGATTTGAAATGGCCGGTGCCATCCTTCAATATGGTTGTTTGTCCTCGTCATTTCCTTTTGGGTGTGATGGAACATATTCCATCTCTGTAGTGGAAACATAGGAATGCCGCGTGGGGCGTTTCGTAGGAATCTTCCTATGTATGTATTTTCGCAATAGTTCAAAATAGGATCAACATTATGGTAGGTAATTCGAATAACCTCACTTCACCTCTAAAATGCATGAGCGACATAATCTGCTGGTACAAATGCAAGAGCTGCAACCATTTTCAAATGTAGGGATATTTCAGGATCATCTTGGTAATGTTCTTGTAGGCCAAAAGCTTGTATTCGTTTCCAAATATTTGAGGCCAGATGGAAAAAGCAGCTAGTGGTTTCAATGTCGGGGAACGTGGCAGTGACGGCATTCATAGCTGCAATTTCAAAATCAGCCAAGAAAGTCAATGGAATATTACTAGCCGCAAGAGCTCGATGGGATATTTCACCCATAAACCTGTCGTAACGAGTAACTTCAAAAACTCTATTGGAAGGTTTGTGAGTGTGTTCATTAAATTCGCCGATGATTTAGTTTTGGATGTCTACCTTTACCTTTGCTTTGCATTATTTTTAATTCTCCTCAGCTCGCACTCAAAGGATGTAAAGACATTTGCCAGATCTTTTTAGAAAATATACACGTAGCCATCAGCAATGATTTTTCAATGATTTTGAGATGCCACAAACTCCATCGTTGCTTATCTCATCAGTAGTTGTTTGCAACAGAAAACTTCATTAGCATGACGAAAATATGCCAATATGTTTATTTTGATTCCGCGTAAAAAGAGAGTCTACTCAACTTAACTTAAATACGCATGTCTTTTTTTTTATTTATTATGTGTGCTTTTTTTATAAGGAAACTTCTACGTATATTTCATAAAGAGGTTTCTAAAATTAATTTTGTTGGTGTTTTATTTAATTTTCTTTTATAGCAAGTAATATAAAACGTCTGAAAACTATTGATATGTTTCTTTTTATTTCATATATCTATATTCGTTAATCAACGTATCTACTTAAATATAACACTGAGCGTTACAAATTTAAGCCAAAGCAGCTATCATCCGATTTTATACTTAGGCTACTTAAATTCAAAATGCTGAATATCTGCTAACTCTTAAGTAGACTCACGGCTAATTTGTCGGTATAGAAAAATTCGGTAACAATTTTCATCAAATTTTCTGCGTTTTCTTTCCTCTTGGTTAACTTCCTTTTATTATTACCATTAGTACAACCTTTTATAGCACATCATAATAATAATAATAATCATAATACATTTGTTATCGTTTAATATCGTTTGTTTGTTACAACAAACAAACGATACACACTCTCTTCCCATTTAAAACCTTACGCTATTTAGTTTTTTCGCTATTAATAGAAAAATATGTAAAATAATTTGATTCCGCCATAATTTACGACATAAATTACGTGGATAGAGTGCCGTCACATTGACGGCACTATAACCGCTATAGTGCCGTCACATTGATTTATTAGACTGATAGGATAAATAATTTATTTGCAAGTGAATAATGTTACCAGTATGAGGACTATATCAGCCGTTTCTTACTCTAAATTGTCACTGGATGTAGGGTAGCAGGATAACCGTACCCTGAAACTATACTTCTTGAAATAGCTTGCAAAAAACTCATGATATGACCTATCAATTCATCAAACATCAAATATATTGTGACAAGAATCAAAAATATGCATACATATCAAACGAGACAACAGCAAAGGCAAGTATGGGAAACCAAGAAAATATAAATATAACAATAAAAACTTGACGGCACTATATCTACTTTGAATTTTAAAATAATTAACTAAATTGTCCAACAGACAATAAAACAATTTTCCATTCAAACTCCTTTACAAATTGATTTTAGTTCAAAAATAGCGTCGTCTTTATGTTAAGGCCCGCACTAAAACTGAGTATGTTTAACAACTGCGAAACGGTTTATTCAGCTAACTTAGTGTAATTGGTGCAATGTAAGAACTGCAAAAAACAATATGTAGGTAGTGCAGTTACTACTTTCCAGCTTAGATTCAACAATTATCTAGCACGTTTTTGGAAGCACAGTCTTGGGAGTTACACTCCACAAATTTCTTCTTACGAGAACTTTAGTCAAACATACGACAATGGCAAAAAGCCAGGAAATTTCAGCATATAGAACATTTAGGAAATTCCAATATATGTAGACGACAGTTATAATGGCGAAATAAATTTAATTTGTTTTTCCCCCACGAATACAACGAGTGTGATGTGACATTTGATTGTGTGTAAATAATCTTTTTTCTAGTTTAAGCATGCATTCTCTGCCCACAAGATTTAAGTTAAGGCAAGTATTAAGGCCTATCAAAGTTGAATCACTATTGCAATAATTGAATGTTTGGGTGTAATATAGATTTTTCATTACTTAAAACTTGCTGTAGATTAGGTGCTGAGGTAAAAATTCAGTTTGTATTTTACGTCTGCCTGATGACATCCTGGGCAACAGCTGAAAGAAATATCATAAAACAATTTTTTAGTAGGAAATTCCGCAATATCCGTTTTATTTTCATTTAAACACAAGCAGCACTTTATTGACCGTAGGTTATTGGGCGTTTTGCATTTACTTATGATCTCCCATTTTAGAATTGGATTGCCTTTCGCTTATTTAATGCTCCACACCTCCTCAGATAGTTCCATTTTTTACTGTATTTCTCGATTTCGAGAGATTTTTTAATGGCTGGCCAAGCGAAATTTTAGTGCAGTTGTGCAGGTGCTTTTGTAAAATTTACCTTTATAAGCTGGAATTTCCAACGTTAAATTTGTTTTATAAACGAGATTTTTGGATAAACAATTTTGGTCAAGAGGACATATGCCTTTGTTATGACACCTGTAAGTTGTAAGTTAGGCAACCGAAGCTTAATTAAAAATTTTCTTAATCAAAATGTTGTTGTAAATGAGGTGTTTTGGAGAATTTAGTGTTAAGAAATACTCCTCTACTTTTGCTTGTACACACTGTAAGGAGGGTTGAACCATCTTGTTATACGATTACGCTCATTATTTCAGTGTGTTTATGCTTTACAGTGAAATTTTAAGTGCGATCTGATTTTTTCAATGCTTTTTCATAACTAATAGTTGTCTGGTAAAATATTTTATCGTTTGAGGGAAGTAATTACAACAGTGTTTTTAATTAAATTGGGAGTTGGACCGTCAAGTAGAATGGTTAAGATTGAGGTATGTCGAGGAAGTTTACGATTTTCATGTTGCATTATACTGCGATGTCTAAATAGATTAAAAATTTATTGTTTTCTTGATTATTCCTGACTGTGAACCATTGTAATTTTTGAAAATTACTAAGTCAGCATCCCGATACAGTGAAATGTTTCCTTTATTATAAAATTTCGACAACAGATATAAGTTAATATAATATTTTTTTATCCATGCTTGATTGAAGTGGAAAAAAAAAGACTTTCTGCCATGGTAAACAGCATCTATTTGCTTTTTAGAATTCTTAGGATGGTTTTTTGCGAATTCAAGTGAAGTTTTTAAAAGCTTTTTTGTGATTGAAGGGTAGAAGTTTTTTTATCGAAAGTAACAAATTTGTATCAGACTTTTAGTTTTAGTTTACCGAACAACTCGAGGAAATTTTCGGTGCTTTCCCACACTGATAAAAATTGAATAAATCTCCTAGACTAAAGTTTGTCTTATCAAGCTCTACTTTGCTTACTTTACCTAACTTGTTCTAAGCAGGACTGATTAGGGGAACGTTTGGGTTGTTTAGAAATGATCTTTTAGAGTAATGAGCGAATTCGATTCTCCATGAACACACATTTTTGTAATTTTACAAATATTTTTTATTCCAATTTTATTTTGTTTTAGATTTATTTATTTTTTTTGTTTTTATATTTTGCTGTGATTACCTTTGTCAAAAATTTTATTGTTACTCTCCTATTCAGATGAATAATGCTTTTCTTTTCTGCAACAGTTAGAGAAGATTTTTGATATCTACTCGTAAATTTCTTTGTAAATTTTTGTCGTACATGAAAAATTAAACGCTTTTTGCTAATTAAAATAAATCTTTCTCGAATATTTCAAGTCTCTTTATTTTTGCAGGACATTTAAGAGAGTTAAGTCATTACTTTTCCATGTTAGCGTCTTCATTTGGGTTATAGAAAATACAACTTTCTACATCGTGTTTTTAACAGCAAGACCTCTCTTTTTGGTAAATTCAATGTATGAAATCTTTCTAGTATCTATGTCTCAAATTCTTGAAAAAAAAGGGTAACTAAAAATAATGTGGCACAACCCACTTTAAAGTATTTCATAAATTAAAAAAATTTGTGGAAAACACCATATGTACAACAAGATTTTTAATAGGAGTAGTATGAAAGTAAGCTACAGTTGCATGCCTAACATACAATCAGTTATCAACTCGTACAAACAAAAAAATCCTTAATAAACACGAAGAAATTTAATTAATAATTTAAAATTAAATAATAACATTTAAGCTTGCAACTGTCATAACAAAAAAAAATTTCCTCTTGAACAAAATTGTTTATCCAAAAATCTCGTTTATGAAGAAGTTACTTTAACGTCACATATACCAGGTTATTAAGATAGACCTTCATAGGTCCATGTATGACGTTTAAAGTTCGCTTCGCCAACCGCCAGTAACATTATAAAACTGAGAAGTAAAGTAAAAAAGGAAAATAAGAGGTGTGTAACATTGAATAGGCGAAAGGTAAGCCAAGTATAAAATAGTAGAACACAAGGAAATGCAAAACTTGCTATAATCCGCTGTCAAAAAATTGTCCTTGTTTTTAAATTTTTCCCATTTCGACAGCAATGGTTGGCTGACGTCACTTTCCATGATAACATTACACGGTACAGCATCATTTTATAACGAAATATTTTGAAAATTTTAAAATAAACAGTTTAGCTGAGGATTGATGACTAGGGCTATCGCAAATAATCAAAAATATTTTTATTCTTTTCATCTTCATTTATTTTTTTACATAATACCTATTTTTAATAGTAAAGCACTCTAATATTACGAAGAAGTTAAACCAGGAAGAAAAAAAAAAAAAAAGTTATATATATATATAATACATGTACTATGTATGTTATATGTATATACATGATATGTGTAGCGTTATTTATATAAAATTGAAAAATCAATAATGATAACTTTTTGTACATTTCCATAATTCCCCCACCAAATTGAATTCCGCCACTACCACAAAATAAAGTACAAACAAATTTTATTGCAAATATATTGCTCAGTTAAAACATGTACAGTACAGTATCTTTCTTTTAAGTTCAAATATGTGAAATGCCACTACTGAGGGAATGGCAATATCGGTCACTGTTTCTGTTTTGCTGAAGCCACATACATTCATACAGGTAGCTATCAAGAATGGTACGATGTGGTCCGTGCTGCCGTTTGTATCTAATCTTTGCATCCTTTCACTGGTTCTCCACATTTTGCACTTGCACCCCAGTGCTTGGGTCAACAAAGTTGTATGAATGATTTACCGTTAGGTGGGCAAATCTCATGGAAGCCCACATATCGGATATATTATAGTCCTGCCCGGTGCAAATGCTGCTATTATGATTGGCAGCAGAGTAGCGGCAGACCTATCGAGGAAAGCGTAGAAGAAAGGTTCTCATGCATATTCCGCCAAACGTCCATTGCTGAGGCACTACACGCCATTGGTGATTGTTTCACCGAGAAAAAAAGGACTCATTAATTTCAACAGCTGTACCGGGTCCTCAAAATACCACAGCATTTGCTGGCAGATCAGCAGCACATACTTTATGGAGGAAATTGTTCCAATCAACATGAGATATGGCCAATGTCTAACTTGTGCTTGCAGTAATTTATACTTGCTAGTTCTCTCGACCAAGCATACAGAAGTTGGACTACTTTCTTCTACACCAATTTTGGATATTTCAGTCATTTGTCCTTCCGTAAGTCCACTTCTCTTTCACATACACGAACACTGCATCGCCACTTGTCTCCTTTGTCACCGGTTTGACACAGTATGTGAAGTTTCACAGATCGTGCACAATGCCTCTTTACTGCAAAAAAAGGAGCTCGCAGGTTTATCATTAAAGATTTGCGATAAATTGTGAAAAAGTGCATTTTTATTTACTTAAAATAAATTGCATTATAAAAGCCATACTAATTTATTCAGTTCAATGGAAAATACAAAATATGGAACCGTTTGCCACATCACGATGTTGAGCGGTTAGAATGTGGAAAATAGAATCTGGGCGGCTAGACCTTATGTGCGACATTTGAATCTGAACAATATTAAAAGACCACAGTACTGAAACACACTGACCTAAATATAGTAACGGTATTCCTTCTTATTTAAAAATTGGTAAAGAAAGGATTTCTGGTAAGATATTCTTTAGAACGAAAGCTGAACAACCATCTTGGAAAAAAAATTGAAACTTAAAAATCTTCCAGGTTTTTCAAATTTTCATGTGAGAAGTCCTTGAAATAATATTGCCCATTCAATATTTTAAAATTAATGTAGAAGAGTTGCACAAGCGGACAAATTTTGAGGCATTGTTTGCTGATTTTGCAACATAATGCTGAAAACAGTAAAAAAATTTTTGGTAATGCATATACCTTTTTATAATGGACCCATGAATTACACCAATCTATATAATATGCGACTTTGTCAAAGTTCCTTGATTTTTATTATACTTTATAAATGAGATAAAAATAAAATTTGATGGCAAAGGTCATTCGTCTCACTAATACGGTTTGAAATACGTTTTTTTTTTTTTTTTTTGATGAAAAATTATTTTACGATAATAATTGAATCGAGTCATTCAATGTAAGGAGAGGAAAGTCAGATGATATTCGTTCGTCATTCTACTGCTACCAATTTAAATACCCACGCCCATTCTGAGGGCAACTCTAAGTACGAGATACCACGTACATCAATATATATTCCGTTTCTAGTGACCATAAAGTTCCACGATAATGCACCACCTTTGTATCCTAGGAGAGTTACAACTGTTTCAGTTGTTGGAATGGGATGGTACAATCGCAAGTAACCGTCTACAGGCCAATCGAGACAAATGGCATAGACAATTGATGACTTTTGGGTAAACCTAAGGAATAAAATAATATTATTTAATCTAATTTTTTTAATATGTAGATAAATTTTTAACATGAGCTTGTATTTAATAAAAATAAAAATAACACTCGTCAGGCAAATTCATAGATTGACCACTTTGCATATTTTCCCCTTTCCAATGTAAATAATGTTATAGTAGCATGACCAAAATAAAGTATAAAGATTTTTTTTTTTTTTTTTTCGAAAAACAATCTCCGATTTTGAGTACTGAATGAATTTTTCCTATCCATTAAAGATTTAAATAACCTTGTCAGTAAACTTATAAGACCTATCAAAATTCAGATTATACCTCTATCAAGTGAATACTATTTACTTAAACACCAGTGTTTAAATAAATAGCATTCTTATTAGTTATCTTTATCAGCTTCGTTCATAATTATAAATATTATAAATATGTCATGAGCTTACAGGACAAATTTTGGAGTTATATCATTTATCACCATACTAATAGGTTAAAAACGGTCTTTCAAACTGGTCAGGTCATGAAAACACACATTTAAAAAAAATTTCGCACTGTCCAATATATGAAAGTCAGCGATATATTTTTGTTAATTGTAAAACACGATGATAAAACACGAGGCTGATAAAGATAGCTAATTAGAATACTATTTGTTTAAACACCAGTGTTTAAATAACGTTGAATATTGATCTATAACAAGAAACGAATATTTTTAATCACTATGGAGAAGCTTTTGAAGGATGTAATCAGATATATTTCAAAATGCTGTCAAAGTTGGTAGTAGTTTTTGAAACAGTACCATTCCATCGTAAAGTTGAACTATATTTGATGGTTTTGAAACAAATGGTATCTGATCTACAACATAATCGAACAACTTCGATTTCTGACTTTTAAAGCAATGGATAAAGGCAACGATGATAATTCAAACTGAAGAACCTTTCTGATTTCGATACTACTCTTGTGCTGTATAACGAGTAGACGAGCAAAGGTGTTTCCATCAAACTGTAATACTACCGTTCTGTCTTTTTACTCTTACAATCTTCTTCTTACCAACATCAAAAATCCTTAAGCTATTTTTTTTAATACGGGAATAAAATGGAGTTCCATTTTATTCCCTTGTTAAAAATGCGCATTTTTAAGAAATTTCGGACAGTCCAACATAAACTTCTAAATATCACCTTTCAACTGATATAGATTAGAATTTGTCCGTGACATTGTCCAGCATGAACCCACTGGCTCATGGACTAAAGTGCACGAAGCAAATTCTATTATTATCTTAAGCTTTGCTATGGAAAAGAAAGTTTTGTCGGCTCTAGTTAGTCGGTTTCACAAATTTCTCAATCAAAGCCCTACTTTGTTCCTCTTTTCTTCAAAACAGATACTCAATGTGACGAATATTTGCCTAAATTTTTATGATGACGTACATGTATACACTCCATATATTTTTAAGACTAATGTCCTTTGTCTGAGTGAGCTTTATTTTTAAAAGCTAATATTTTAACGATTGGCGAAGTTAAAAGATAGTAAGCTATCACAATACTGTAAAAAAAACTGTCTGGAAAAAAAAGCCGTTTGAAGAAAATACTGTATAAAACTGAAAAACTTGATCATAGAGAATTTTCCCGAGAGGTCGGTGGGAATTTTTCTTAAACCATGGTTTTCAGGAAGATAGCATTTTGCATCAATTTCAAATTAGATTTTTACGTCCAAAATTTATTCAAAACTATTTTTATTTCGTATTGTATCTAATAATATGGATAAAAATTTTATACCATGTTCTTCTAGCTGGTGTATCGTTTTGTATCCTCCATGGTTTGGATGAATAAATTGCTTCCCCATTCACCTTTAACCAACCTCCTATTTGGCGAAGTCTTTCTTGATATATCGACGGAATTCTACCGCTTTCTGTTGGAGCTACATTCATAATCAAGTTTCCTCCTAGACTAAATCCAAATAATTTTTAATCAATTACAAATTTTGTCAATTATCCAAATATTTTTAGCGGGAAAAACCTTCACTTCTGCTAGTAAAAGCACACACAAGTAAAAATATTTTTTATGCATCACAACTTGAAATAAATAAATAAATAAATAAATGTTGAAATAAATAAATAAATAAATGCCTATTTTAAAGTTCAATTTTAATTGCTGCCGAATAATAAGTTGAGATCAATTGCAATAACTCACTTCACGTACCTAAATATAACTCACCTTACTGTTTCAGCAAGTATTTCAGTCAGTTTGAACATAGTTAGATAATCATCAAGATGCGCATTTCTTCGAAATCCCCAAGAATGTTTATCGATAGTCATCGCGTTTTCCCATTTGAAATTCTGTAGCTTATCTTTAAAAAATTTTAATAACTTTCAAAATAAAAGATTTATGAATTTAATAATAAATATTTATTTATTTAATAATAATTCCAATGGTTAAATTATAATAAAGCTAGAAGTAAAAATAAATTCTCTCTCGACAGTAAAAAGATTAAGTTTGATCTATTGGAAGTATAGGTTATACAAAAAAATAAAAATTTAACAAGAAAAAAAATGCGAGATGTAAAAATGAAAACAGGATAAAAATTCCTCTGAGTATGAATCAAAATTATTTCATGGAAGAAACTATAGCTGATTTGATAAATCTGCTAGAAATTAAATTTAGTACCTGCTAAAGTGAATAAAGATAAATTATAGTGTAAATATTAGGTCTTCGTGTTATATCAAAAAGGGTTAAGAAATTTCTCCATAATTTTATACTTAAATTGGTCTTAGTTTCTAATTTTTTATGTAGAGTTCATTATGTTGGTTGTTTCATATGAACGGGCCTTTGGATGACGAAAGATTCTTTCCTAAGGTTGATCTTCCAAAGGGTGCTTCAATCTAGCCTTAAATGGCTGTTGCGCAAAGGCATTTTTCTATTTTCAGAATCTTTAAAAAGTTCAGAGGTATAATTTAAATAGGGTTTATTAAAAAATTAAATTCGCGTGCAGCAACGCACTGACTCACCCTCATTTTATATTCTTTTAATTAACAACCTCTTTAGGTTTTCTCTAAATATTATGGATAATCCAGAGTGAAACCAGTCGCTATGATGGGAAAAAAATTAATATATCAAAAACTTTAAGCAACAAAAGCGTTCTTTCTTATTCACTAAGTTCTAATTTTGTGTACTTAACTCCTTAGCCAAATAGCTTTTTTAAAACCATTGATAATATAGCTGAACTTTAGCTGAAATAAGTTCATCCAAACCAAGGTGAGTTTTCGCCGGGTTTTTATCCGTGTAGGTTTGTTCATTTACGCAATATGGGAGCAAAAAAAACTACATTGAGGGAACAAATATTTGTTAGCATAATTTCCGTTAAGAGCGTGAATAAATTTGCCAAACTCATGCGGTGGATTCTGGAAATGAACTTATATTGGTTTAGGGAAAAAAATAAAATTTTAGCTTTGTTTACAAAAATATTATAGTGACAGAGAGGAAGCAATAACAAAGCAATTTAAATATCATAATATACCCTCTTTTTAAATTATAGTTTTCTTTAATTTATAGCTCGTAGAAGTTGACACCTCAATTTTTTCTTATTATTCCCATAGTAGTTTGATGAATTTAGCCACTGGTCATTTATATTCATCCATCCTTTTATAGTATATATATCTGGAGCCACACTTAGCTTCTCATATCGCACAGTAGCTTTCATGCCAATATTGAGTTCGCAAACGCATTGGTCTCACTGAACTTTAATTTGCCTAATGATACGTACACCGATTTTGGAACACGCTCCCAGATTTTCCCGTTAAAAGACTCTCAGCGTTTTGTGTTTTTCCGTGAAGGCACTTTTATAACTCAGAATCTTTGCTAAGAGCTTCAAATATTGGTCTCACTTTATAAATAATATCTAAAGGAAGGCGTGGGGCTGATTTGCAAGTACTTGTACCATTCACTTTATCACTATTAAATTTGCACCAAGTATCATTTCTTGTCGGTAAGATACTTGGTGTCTAGGGTGGGAAACGGAAATTGTTAATTTTGGATGTTAAATTTGGATGCGACATGAAATGATGTTGCAAGTACACCTTTTTCTTATTTCCGCGTGCCGACACTCTTTTGGAAATAACCAATACATTCCAACTTTTTAATTTGAATACCTGGATATTTATCCTTGACGTTAATGTAGCTTTTACTGTCACAGTCGCCAAGGAATTCAACATATCAAAGGTTATGTTTTCTTATAGAGCATTCAAACACTCGCTAAGCACTTCCAGCCGTACCTTTGTAATTCATTTTATATATATGTGAATTTCTCCACTCTGCATAAGCATTTCGATCTGTTGCCATTAGACTTTCTTTAAAAAAACAACCTTTACATGCTTTACTCATTTGTTCAATATCCAAAATTTTTCCTGTGTCGATCGAAAGAGTCGAAAGGACACCATTGAGAGACGAAAATCATCGTCTTTGGCAAGTACTATAACATGAAACTCCAACATTTTTTATATTATTACCATCACCATCTCTTAATTCATTTGCTGCATCTGCCATGGTTTCTTCAGCAACCTCTTTACTGTACCAGACAGTGTCAGTGAAATTTTATCATAATTCTGTTACGTCATTGGTTTCGGCATATCTATTGTTGTCGAAAATTTCACTAGACACGAATAGTCATGACCGAGTGTGCACATAATATAAACTGCTCTTCGATTGATATCAAAACCTCTACCACTTGGTCTTAAAGTATGTAATTGATTTTAATAGTTACACCTAGTAAAAATTGCAAGTAAACAGAATGCAAGTCACTTTCGATCAAAAATCTTATCAGATAACGACGAGTTTAAAGAATCGCCATAGTATGGACACACAAGCGCATTGATGATATTGGACAGTATACTAGTGTCAGTAATTCTATTACCATATATTTTTTTGTTTGGGTTTATTGGTGTTGAAGCAGTGATTGGTTGTACCTTTCGATTAGATGCAGATGATGAATTAATTTCAGATTCGCTATTTGCAGATTCGTTATTTACATTACAGATGAATTTCTTTCAATATTTACATCAGATTCAACAGGATGTTCGCCATCAATCACAATCTACTCTCCTTGGAATGTTAAACCTTTTCCCATGAAATACTTTTTACTTTTATACTTATTACGTTGTTTAACTCTGTAAGATTTTACCATTTTATAAAGCACAACACTTCGTGGAGATAAGTGGATATAGATGTGGTAGAAAACCGTTGCTACGATCAAAAAAAGAAGGTAAATTCGACCAATTAAAGAAAGAAAGATGGCTTAACAAGTTTTTGTTTTGGAAACTGGAGGTTTCCCCCTTAAACAGACAAGAAAAGGTTGCTGATCAAATTTTCAGGCTTTAATCAAAATTTGATAAATTGTTTTGTTTTTATTTAAATCCATTTAAATATTAAATTGATAATAACAATATAACCACATTTATAACCACATTTATAACCACGTTTATAACCACATTTATAACCACATTTATAACCACATTTATAACCACATTTATAACCACATTTATTCGTTTATAGCTGAAGAAAAGGTCATTTCAAAACATTTATTTTCATTATTTGAAT
>JAUZNK010040644.1:0-17248 GCA_035046665.1 Euphysa ruthae
ATACTATGAGTTGAAGCATATACTATGAGTTGAAGCATATACTATGAGTTGAAGCAGGTACTATGAGTTGAAGCAGGAATTTATTACTTGTTGAAAGATTAAAATGTATATTTATTTGACTAAGGTTTCTTTTTTTTTTTTATTATTAAATAGTATATAATAATATAAGCAATCACTATTAAATAGTATATAATAATATAAGCAATCACTTCCTTTGGTAATTTTTAATATTCAATACATTTAAACTATGTTTAGTCTACAACAAAATACAAATTCCATGAGTTTGAGAATATCACATTCCAATTATTTCAAACTTTCTATGGGCATCATTTCATTACACAATAGACTTTTATCACTTTACTACGTAGAAAATTGATTTTTATATTTTTTTTTTTTTGCACTTTTCTATCAAACTTTTATAGCTTTTGGATTACGTGGTGTTAATTTTGGTAATTTTTAATATTGAATACATTTAAACTATGTTTAGTCTACAACACAATACAAATTCCATGAGTTTGACAATGTCACATTCCAATTATTTCAAACTTTCCATGGGCATCTTTTCATTACACAATAGAATTTTATCACTTTAATACGTAGAAAATTGATATTTTTTTTTTTTTGCACTTTTATATCAAACTTTTATAACTTTTGGATTACGTGGTGTTAACAAAGGCTTCTTGAAAATGTGTCTTGAAAGTAGCTTATCTAAGATTGCTTAATGTTGTAGAATCTTTTTTTACAGATTTTATGATATTGAAATCATAAAGCTGTAAACACCTTTTGTATTTCATGAAAAGCTAAAGTTTTGAAGATGAAAATACATGGGAAAAATAGTGGATGAAGCTGTTAAAAATAGTAACTAAGGTATAAGCATATTTTTTGCGATCTGTATTCACATTGACATAAATTGACAAAAATAAGAAAATGATTACATAACCTCTTGGATTTTACCACCGGTATTTTAATATGAACAAGTCAAAAGATACAAACTAATGAAATATCAAACGTAATTTATGATTAAAACTTTTATGCTTATCAAAACAAACTTATACATTGCGGTTCTTGAATTATAAAAATATACTCAAAACAAAAATTTGAAATATTGGTATTTCTCCATACAGGGGGAAAATTATCTCTTTAAACTGTCTTTGCAAAAAGTTTTGAGAATGACATTTAGTTTATTTTAAAACAGTCCAAAACCGTGATGTAAGATCAAATTTTATTTTGATGAAGATTTACAGAACAAGATGTTCTTTTCCAACAAATTTAACAAAATAAAGCAAGCTTTTTCTTTATCTTTCTTTTTTTGTTTTAATAAGAAGCATAAGTTTGTTTCATGTTTAGATTCAATAAAAGAAAAAAAAAAAACGTTTTGGTTAGAATTAAATTAAACTTTTTACATTTTCTTGCATTACATACAAAACGCAGACTTCATTTTGATTTCATTTTCAGACATTTTTAATTTTTTTTCTGACACCTTAAACAACAACATCAAAACTTTATTGTTAATTCTGATAAAACGTTTTATCATATCAAGGCACCAGTTAAACATTAAAACTGCGTATTTTTGCAATTTTCAGGAAAAAAAAACTTTTCTTTATTTTGATTTTATTTGTCACTATAAAAATTTGAGATTCTTGTTGTGACGATGCAAATGAGGTAGAAAATTTGTTAAAATTAAAATTGCTAATATTTAATAATAAAAATTTTCTCTTAATTTAAAAAAAATGAAAACAACAAAGGTTCATTGAGTAAAATTGATTTCTAAAACAAAATTTTTACCCATTTTTTTCAAATATTATTACAGTAACAATATTACGTTTTTAGCACGTATGTTTAACACCCAAGTAAATCTGCTATTTTCACATCACAACCAAGCAGTTGCAAAGCAAATGTTTTTTACTTTTTCTAGGTTCAGTTTTTGTAATATTCTTTTGCTGCTATGTTATTTTGTTTTTGTTTTTCTTTTTTTTTTAATTAATTATGGAATTAAAATTATTGTAATGTAGAAAAATATCATGGCGTTCAAAAAGCATTTAAACTACATTTAATGCTGATGAGGTTGTAAGAAACACATATGCATAAAAAGATTTTTGAAATGTGAAAAAAAAAAGGATTTGGTAGATTCATGTCAAGTCTGAATATTTCAGAAATTTTAGCAAACTTGCAGGCCTGTTGAGAGTGAGTGAGAGATTGTTATATTTAACGTTGGGAACCAACAAACTGCCAAGACAATAATTCCAGAAGAGCCCAGGTGGCTGGTCTTGGAGTACTTAGAAGGCCCATTTGAGCCTACAAAATTCACTCAACCAAATAACCCAACCGAATTTACAAATAGGAATAACTTAATATATCATTACCTAAAATGTAATTTTCTAAATGTGAATTGAATTTCTACAATGCCAGTAGTTCTAACTCTAGTGCGTAATATGTCTTGCTCAGTCGGTCGATAATCCCGCTCACCCAGACGATCAATTTCATCTAAGTAACTAAATAGAAAAATTAATAATCACTGGTATAATATAGAGGTTTATGATATTTTTTTCAGACTTAAGGAGGGGTGGAGGGAGGCTGATATTAAAGTGTGTATTTTTTCTATATCAGATAGAGATATAAAAGGGGGAAATAACAAATCGAACAAGAAGCAAACCCTCGAATATCAAGATATGATGCTATCGTCAGACACACAGAGAAAATAGGAAGACTGGTAATGAATACCAGTCATATCTAGAGCAGATATGACAATGTAGACAGTACTGCATCCCCACCAATAGGCAAAGAAGAAATCGATCTCTCAGAAAGTTGAAAAAAAAAGCATTTGTTATTTTTAAAAAAAAGCGAACCTTTCTAGTAAACCTGAACAAGGGTTGGAAGTGTTAGCCCACAATGCTAATGTCAAAATTCTCAACAGCATAGACCTGTAGTTAAAAATCCTTAGAGTAAGATAAAATACTGGCTAATTGAATGACCTGGCCTAGCAAAAATGATTTCAATCAATAAGTAATATAACAATGTTGTCATAAAGAAATGCATCAATTCTGGGTAGAAAAAGTACTAGAAGTTCTGCAAAAGACCAGTAATAAAAGCAAACTATAGTCTTATATGTGAAAAAAATTCTGTCTAGATAATAATAAAAAATATCCTATGAGATTAATTAAATATTATTTCTATCTTCAGGTAAAGTGCAAATAAATTTCTAGAATTGGTATAGATTTTAGTAGGATCAAAAATAGTTCTGTAGGGAATAATAGTTATTTATAATTTGCAGAATGTCATAGAAAGTGATTAGATTTTAGTAAAATCGAAAATACTCCCAAAGGCATTAATTAGCTATAGTTACTTATAATTTTGTGGACTGTAAAAGTCAGCATTAGATTATACTACCTTTACCAGATAATATATAAACAATACAAATATAAATAAATATAAACATAAACCATTTTAAAATAGTGGTAATAAAATTTTTTCTCAAAAAAATAAGTGGCAACGATAAATTTCAAAACTAAAATTCCAGCACAAGAAATTCCATTTTTTTTGAAAGCAACAAAATAGATTGCATTTTGGGAGTCTTTGTACATAAGTCTTGCATAAAACTACAAGGCTTTTCCTGGAATAAATCACCAGATGGGCTGTAAACACCCAAAAACAACCGTATGATATATAAGACTAAAAACCATGAAAACTATACTAATTTGGTCAATTTAGGAGGGTTATAACATATTTAAAGAAGGACTATAAAAAGTCCTTGTAGATTGATTTAGGAGAGTGTGTGCATGGACACAGGCTATAGCCCTCGTCTTCTGGAAATGCATGAAAAATAACAGACACATCCAAATTCTCAGAAATGCCGTCCAAAACTAAAAAATAGATTTCTAACTTCAACGACAATGTATCACTTAACATCATTTTAAACAATATTAAATTTCTTGAAGAGGTTATTGATTGGTTCAGCTCTAAGATGTGATTAATACTTCATAGCATCACAGTTTCAACAGAATCTGACCACTCACGAACACAAAAATTTTCCTAAAATGTTTTATTACTATATTACTAGACCTGTGTTTAAACCAGCCAACTTTAGAAACATTATAGGGCAAAATAACAGGACCCAGCTTAGCTTTCATTAGTGTGCAAATAGATTACCAATATTTTTGAACATCAAAAGCAGTTTATAGAATAACACAGAACATTCATTTGAAATAATAACCCGACACTTACTATTGAGCCGAGTCATTTAACTGGTACTCTCGACTTCGATGAAAACAATCTCGAACGCCTTGATCTGCCCACAACCTTTTCATTGCATTCATTAAATCTGCCGAAAATGGCTGTGATTCTTCGTTTCGAATTGCTACTTGAAAAAGCATTCTGGCATCAAACTGAAAATTAAAAAATCTAACTTAACTTTTTGACACATACTTAGAAGTTTAAAAAGTGTTCAACATACATACATAGCAAACATTTTACTATGTAAAACAAGGTATATTTAAACTTAGAAATTATTACGTGTGAATAAAAAACAAAATTTAAAAGTAAGATGATTTCAGAGAGCTTCTACTTCACTAAATGTACTCAGCTCTATGCATATAAATCAAAAACGTTACCAGCAAGTCTTGATTTAGAATTCACATAATATCATTGCAGTAATTGAAAATGCCACCATGAAAAAAATTTTTTGCTTGTTTATCGTAAAACAACTGATTAGATCTAACATCAAAATTGTCGTTAATATCAAAAATTACTTCAGCAGCACACAAACATTCTGTTATAATTACAGTCATTTTTTTACTATATAGACTGATGACATACACAGAGAATGGTAATTTTTGCTCAAAATTATCAAATGGAAATGGAAGTAGAAAGTTGTTAGGAAGCATGGATTTTCAATCTATAGCAAACTATATATATATATTCATACGTAGAAGGGTGCATATAAATGGTGTTAGCCAGGATTGGAATTTATACAACGTTTTTGTCATAATTGGGAATTTCTCACCCTGGCCACCACAGCAGACCTTGCCAGAAAATTTTTTTGAAATTAGATACCCTAAATTGTGAAAAACAGCCAAATTGATGTTTCAAGCCTTTAATTTCTTACCTTAAAAACAACACTGTTTTCTCTTTGAGCTTTTTAAAACAACTATTATATACAACACAATGGTTTCAAACAAAACCATAAAATTTCAGTTTAATAGCTTGTGAACTATTTATTTTCTTAAAAAATACTGCCACATTTACATTTCACAAAAATATATGTGACTTTTTTTACAGATGGGTTTCATCCAAAAAGGGTTTCCCCAATTTATGGACGTGCTTTTTTCCACCATTTTAATGTTGGCATGTATATTTTAGCTTGTTTAAAACCCACAACAAAATAATTTTTTTGTACGTTTCCTTGGTTTCATAACACCTAGATTTTCATCTTTGTAAGGTGGTTTGAAATCCAATTCTTCTGCATCGTGTAAATCATACTTCTGAGAAATGAGTAGTAATTTTAAATAAAAGTAAAGGCGATGGGAAGAAAAACAATAAAAAAGACAAAAACAAGACAATAAAATTTAAAAAAACCTGTGGACGAGAGCAAATATGTTTATATAAAGTCCAGGTGTTTAAAACCTACTTAAAAGATCAACCGAAATAACAAAAAAAAAAAGTTTAAGCTGATCTCTCAAACATATCTAATAGTTTAATCTTTTTTCAAATTAAGTTTTTATTTTTGTAAATTTCACATTTGCTATCATAAATAACATTAAATTTTAAATTACTATTAATAACATCCAACTTAGCAAATATATTAAGTTTTAAGTGATATGCTTTCTGGAAGACAAATGTTTAAAAATAATTTATATAGCATTAAATCTTTTTATCTTTAACAGGACTGGTAATTCATGAATAATTAACGATGAGGTTAAATTGAAGTAAACTTATTCGTATGTTGCTAAGAAACAAAGTAAATTATTGGCTGGGTATAATACAGTAAACTACAAAAAATAAAATACAACTTAAAAAATAACGTGTGTAAGATGTCGTACTCCACAAAGAAATCCAGCATAGTTGCACGATCAAACAAATCAGTGAGTGTTTTACTTTATGTTGCTGCATATATTATTTCCAATATAAAATGAGTAAAAACTAAATAGTTAGTATTTTCAAATTAATTTTTTTTTCACTTAGGAATTTTAACTCAATTGGGCATACTTAGGAACCAGACAGAGGGAATTTAAAGTTATATGGTTTTACCAATAAATATATAAAAATACATATTGTAATTCCATAAAAATTTCATGAAGATTTTTTCATTGGTGTAAAATATTTTACACAAGAAAAAATGATTTTAAGACTGGGTTACGTTTAGTGGAATTCTTTATGTTTTTTTATTATATTCTTTAAAGTCATTAGCAATTTTTACAAGTTTGTCTTCTATGTGTTTGGTTCCAGAGCTCACAACATCAGCCAACATAACACATACACAGGCTGTCACATCTCTATAAAATAGGAAACCAAAAATTCTAGTTTTATTTGAATATTTTGATGTCAAAGGATTTTCTACTCACAATAAAGATATCATGATAAACTGTTGTATATAGTTTATTAAGAAAAAGATTTTAAAACTGTTTGAAAAAAAAATACCTGTCTTGCTTCCTGTTCAAAGTTGATTCTTAATTTATCCATAGCCCTTAATATGGCAACCAGCGATAACACAGTATTGCTGTATATAATCGGCTTAAACCTTTGCAAATCTTCCTCTGAGAAGCCATTGTCATGGATTATTCTAAATGCAAAGTAAAAATTCATCATATTAGCGTGGTAAAAATGTCCTAAAAACAACTGCCCAAAAATTTTCCTAGATTTTTCCTCAAACATTTACACAGCACAAATTTCAAATACCGAATAATTTTATTTGTTTGATATATGTGCATGCATGCGTGTGTATACAGAAAATATTCACTATATATATAGGTCCATAAAATTTTAAAGAAAAAATTCATGAAATACTGAGTTTCACTAACGCGGCTATAAACATACTTGCTCAGCAAATAGCAAAATCATATCTTTTCTAAAAGCCCACAAAATGAGTATCATAAATATTAACTATTTGAGCCTTGACGTCTTGCTTGTACTGACACAAAGCAACATTCACTAATTAGGTTAGGGGGTTATTAATAGTTATATAATTAGGTTACGGGGTTATAATAATTATTCAATAGGTTTTAAATGCTATTACTTTGCCACTTGATTTTGATTATTAATTGATTATTAATAAACTGTGAAAGCATGGCCTTTTGATTCTTTTGTCTAAGCCATACTAGCATGGAAAATGGATGTAAAACTGTATAAAAAAGAAGATCACCCCCTTCCTTTTATACTAGAAGTTATATGAAATACATTTTTACAGAAAATTTTTTTGCTACGATTATGGCGCTAATACAAATAGAGGGGAGGGCATAAAAGCCAATTAAATATAATTTATTCTAGCGCAAAACTGTTTTGATTTTGATTGCTTTGATTGTTTAGCTTTTAACTGACATGCTTCTAAATAAATCTTTGAATAAAGTATAATACAGCCTTTCAAAATTACCTGTTATAACAATTAGATGTATTTTCAAAGAAAAAGCAAGCTAAGGTTTGGGTAGATTAATTTTGATGCCCAAACCAGTACACTGGCCTCAAAATTGCCCTGAATATGTCGCTGGATTAAAAGGAAAATTAGAAAAAAAGTTTCAAAAATAAAATTGACAAAAATGCCATAATAGAACAGAATTTCCTAGAAAATAAGAAATAAACATCAATATGATCCACATAAGATAATTATAAAAATTAAATCAGTTTGACCATTTGAATTGTTCTATTCTGAAAACTTCTATGACTTCAGCATAGCTATGTGATATATTACAAACTATTACAATAAATAACATAAATGAGATTAAGAGATATTACCTATATATAGATATATTTTTAGCACCGTTACTTGATAAAATATCTCTTGAAAACAAATCTGCTATCCTGTTATGTGATTATAACATTGATCTAATTAAATGTAGTACTGATGTGAATAACTCTAATTTTTTTTTAACTTGATTGCTTCCAATAATTTTTTACCTTATACTACTCTCTCTACTTGAATAACTGTTAGGTCAAGAACGTTAATTGATAACATCTTTTCTAATTGCACTGACAATAAAATAATTTCTGGTAGCTTTACAGCATCTAATAATACAACTTCTATCACAGTTTTTTATCTACCGCAGTTTTGAATAAAAATTATGCTCCTCATAAACATGATATTTATAGGAGAAAAACTAATAATTTGATAAAAAAAATTCTAATTGGAATTTCTTATCGGAGCTTTAAACACCAATAGTAATTCTAATTAATTTTTCTTTTTCTTTTTTTGCCAGCTTTAACAAAACTTTAGATTGATATGTACTGCTAAAAAAGGTGATCATCAACAGCTTTAAACGCAGATGTAAACCATGGATAACCAAAGGTATGTCAACATCAATTAGAAAATGGCACATTCATTATAGTAAGTTTTTGACAGATAAGGTTGATATTTTTAACAAAGAGAGATATGAAACTCATTTTAAAATGTATAGAAACATCCTGGTAAAATCAACCAAGAAAAGCAAAGAGCTGCATTTCAAAGAGTATTTTTCAGAAAATGCAAAACATTTTCGTCAAAAATGGTAAGGTATAAAAAACATTATTAATCTAAAAAGCAGCAATGACTCTTCTCCAATAACAGATCATTAATCATTGATCTCAGAAACTTTCATTCAATATTATACAGCAGTTGCTGAAAAAATGAAATCTGAATTTAATTCTTCTCAAACCAATTTTCATAAATATATGAAAAAGTCAAATTTACATACCTTTTTTTATCTCCCCAACTAATTGTATTGAAATTTTGATTTAATTGATAACCTGAAATTTGAAAAAGGATCAGGATCTTTGATCAGGATCTTGCAGCACACCTGTTAATACCCTGAAAGCATTCCAAAATGAGATTTCTATTGTTCTCTCTGATTTGTTTAATATTTCTTTTGAAACCAGTGTTTTTTCTGATATATTGAAATCATCTTCAGTGTTACCACATTTAAAAAATGGGTCAAAGTTAAACTACAACATTTTTAGACCTATTGCTTTGCTATCTAATATCAGCAAGCTTCAAGAAAAAATTATTTCTCATCTTTATAGTTTTTTAAATGTTTAAACTTTTCAAATGATCTTCAATTTGGTTTTTGTGCTAAACATTCTACATCTCACTGACTGGTAACTAATTAGACAAGCTCTTGATGATGGTCTTTTTGCTTGTGGTATATTTATTGATCTTCAAAAAGTTTTTGACACTGTTGATTATAATTTTCTGGTTGCAAAACTAAAACATTATGGACCACATGGAAAATTGAGTCATTGTTCCGGTGCTATCTCAACGATCGTAACCAAATTGACACTATAAACAATTTTGAGTATTCATGATGTGAAATTATTTTTGGTGTACCTCAAGGCTCTGTTCTTGGTCTGATATTATTTTTAATTTATATCAATGACTTAAGTCATTCAATAAAGCATTCAATTGTTCATCGCTTTGCTGATGATACTAATTTGTTACGTATCAATAAGTCACTAAGGTTGTTGTGTGTAAGAAAGTAAAATGCTAATCTTATATCTCTAAACGTTGATAAAACGGAATTCATTATATTCAAAAATGAAAGGAAATTAGTCAACTTTTATATAAAAATCAAGCTTAATGGTAAATGTATTTTTTCCATCATCTTATATAAAATATCTAGGAGTTTTAATTGATAATGATCATATAAACCTCATGCTAATAAGCTTTGTAAGAAACTTAGTAGGTCTAATTGTACGTTTCGTAAAGTAAGACATTATTGACAAAGCCACACTTAGGTCTCTTTACCTCGAAATTAAATTACTCCTGTCAGGTCTGGGGTCAATAAAAAGACCTTCACATTGATAAAATACTTTCACTTCAACGCTGCTCTTTTAGAACAATAAATTTTCAACCTTTTCACTATGATAATTCTGTTGCATTTTTAGAGTTTTGCATACCTACCTTTACTTCTCTTGTCAAAATTGCTAATATATATATTTTTTATGACTCTACTAAACTATTACTTCCGTCTGCTATTTCAAACTTCTTTATTAAAAGTTGTACGTTTTATAACTACTCAACACGCCGGGCTGTTAATGGCAACCTTATCATTCCCAACTTTATTAGCGCTACTTATGGTAAGTATTCTATTAAGTATAAAAGTAGTGCTGAATGGAATAAATCATTAAATTTTCTTGCTAATGTTTGCTCTCAAACATACAGTGATAGAGGTTATAAAGCTTCGTTACTTAAACTGAAAAGAGTTCAATTTTACTATTTCGTTAAAAAATTGTTAAGTACTTTGGTAATTTTTTGTCTTATATGGTTACTTACTTACTTACTTACTCACTCACTCACTTAATTACTTACTTACTTACTTAGTTAGTTACTCACTCGCTCGCTCACTTACTTACTTACTCACTTACTATTAAATAACTTCTTACAGCTAGAAAAATAAGAATTTTTTTGCAAGATAAACAATATCTTTGTTTTGCTGTAATACATTTTTTTGCAGCAATCATTCCTTCACCTAAAGTGATAATTGGGTCAAAAAAAAAAAAAATATATATATTTTTTCATGGAAAACTTCAGATCAGAATCAAAAGATTCTGATAAATAGCTATTAAAACAGGAAAGGATGAACATATTGAATCCATTAAAACTATTGTAAAAAAACACAACACAAAAAAAGTTGATTAATTTTAGCCTAACCAAGATTTTATTGCTGTGTTTAAGACAGACTTACTCTAACATTCACAACTTTAGATGGAATTTAATTTTTAGACCTTAAATTTTTAGGCTTCATATTTTTAGACCTAAAGGTGTCTATGCTTCATATTCAAAATAAAATTTAAACTTTTAATATATACTTCATCTGTTTGACGATTGTGCTCTTTCCGGATTCTCCAGCTCCTATAAAGTATTTAAAAAAGAAGTAATTAGCTTGGAAAAGTAAATATGAAATTCATTGAATTTTGTCCAATACATGTTAAAATTGGCATAAAACTTGTAAAAATATAGCACACAAACAAAAAAATTTCAAAATATTTTGTGTGATATGTGAAAATAAGTAATCCGTAACCGAAAAAAAATCAGTGAAACCCCTAAAGAAATCCAGGATCCCCAACTATCACGTAGCAATACAATTATTTATTCAGGCTCCTGGACATATTTTTCAAGTATTCTAGGACAATGGTTAATAAAAAACTCCAAAACATTTCAAGTCATTTTCAAATTAAAAAATGGTATGGAAATCCCAAGGGAATATTCAAATTTTAACATTTTAACAACACTGTAGCAACCACAAACGGCACTAAAAATCATAATGAAATAAAAACTTTAAATATTTAGCAGAAAAGTTCAGATAGAATTTTTTCCATAAATTTTAACAAGAAAAGTGTATGATTAGTTCCACAGTAAACTTCTTTCTTTTAACATTGAAAATGTTATAAAAGATTGTAAAAAAAATTTAGGAAATATCTCTAAAATTATTGTGATCGATTTTAAAAACAGTACCACCCAGTGCCATATCCAGAGTTAGTTATGGAACACCTGTTTTGCTTCAGTTTGGGAGCATAAAAACTTAAAACAATTGATTTACCCCGATATTGTTGACAAATACTGTCATAATTAGCTTCAGATAGAAAATTTAGTAACCTAAAAATGTTAATTTTTGAGTAAAGCCAATGAATGTCTTATGAAAACATTGATAAATTTTACCATTTTTAGCCAATTTTTTGGGTTCCCAAACCGGTTTACAGGTGTCAAAACACACCTGGATATGACTCTACCACAACCACAATATTTCTAAAAATTGCCTGCTTTGCCTACAGGAAAAGTTACAAATCATCTCTTACAGAAGCAGGCAGAATTATTGAGCAAAAAATTAAGATTAATATTGAAATGCAACCATGAAAATTAATTTTTGCTTCCTTATTATAAAACAAAGGTTTGGTTTAAAAATTCTTACTAGAATTGATGTTATGCTACAATTCTTCAAATTGCATTTGATAATAAAGAAAATTGCACTTATATTAGTTTTTATCTACCACATTTAATTCACTTCCTTAATTAATTAGCACCTAATTTTTTGATATAATTAGGAAAGTTTCTCATCATAAAACATGCACAGAAAAAAAAAACTTCAAAACATCACAAATTACTTGGAATGAAACATTAATTTTTTGGATATTATTGCAGTAATTTTATAGATTGGATATGTAGTATTATTACATTTTATAGATTGGATAAATAGTATCATTAAATTTTATTCATATTACTATTAAAATTAATTTATAAATTAATCTTGTTCTCTCAATAGTCTCTTCATATAAATTTTATTTTGATTTTTATTTATAATAAAATTTTCAGGAAAAAATACGGTCTCAAAAATTTTAGACTCAATTTTAACAAAAAATAAAAAAAAAGAAAACATTTTGATTAAAGGATGTCACCAACTTTAATCAAGGACATCCTTAAAAATTTCTTTCTTTAGTTTCCATGAGAAATGTTAAAAAAATGGTTAAAAAATTGTTTTTTGGTATGCTTTTAAAAGAATAAAATTTCATCAATCTTTAAAACAGTTTCATTTCGTATTCCACTATTTTTTGTTAAGACTTTGAAGTAAAAAAAGTTGGTAACCTTGCAAATTCTGTATCAAAACATAAGATTTTATTTATTTTTTTAATGTATTTAAGCACCTGACCGGAAGTGCCACTCTAAAGAAAAGTGTAGAAGTTAGATTTAAAAAAATTAAAATTTGGGCGAGTGTCCGCTAGATAAGTAATAATCAAGTCAAATAAAATAATTGTTTTTTCAAAGACTTTTAAGCCAATAAAACACCAAGGTTATTGCTTTAAAAAAATAAAATCATCAAGAACAAAAATATTAGATGGAAGCCATTTTTTATTCCATTTGGTGTGTTGTTTTGGTTTGCAGTTTGGTTGGATATTTTGACAAAAAGTTTTTTTTTATTATCAAATTGTATCAAAAATGGCATATGGCTATGATTTGAACAGTGCAAATAATAGAAACACGTCCCCGAAAATAAAAAAGCAGAAGAAAGAAGAAAAGTAAAGGAAAAAATAAACATAAAAACTGTTTTCCTTTTATAATAAAAAGTGATATACTTCCTTGTTTCCTAATAAAAGTTTTAAAAATTATGTTTTTCTTTTTACGACAACATTATAACTTAACTTAGTAAATTTAATAAGCATAACAGTCTCGTTAAGTTTACAATTTTAAAATGTCTTTCGCTTGTGTTTTTTGTTGTCGTTGCACCTTGATTAATCTACTTTAGAATTCTCGGAAAAACTAAAGTCAAATCATAGCGAACCCAGTCAGATGCTACTTTATTTACAGAGCGTAAAAAAGGCATCTGAGTTTCAGGTTAAGTAGGAAGAAAATTAATGAAAAGCCTTAGAGTAAAACAGAAACTTAATAAAATAAACTGGAACTCTTAAAAATAAAATATGCTTAAACTCTTATATTAAGTGACAATGGTATCACATAAATACTATTCTATAATGATGAAGGATGAAAACAAAAGTTACTAAGTAAATATATTATACTAGACTTCTTACAAAAATTTACCATTGAATTATGTATTACAAGACAAGGAAACAATGTTTAGACTATTAAAAAGAATTATCTTCAATAAGAAAGACAGGTGTAACAAAAATTTTATATTCTGAACAGATAAAATGCAACAAATCAAAATAGGTAAACATTTAAAATGCTCATCCTCTTTCATATTCTTGAAATTTTAAGCCTTAATTTTATGTTCTTGAGAAAAATATCTGAAACATCAAACATCCTACAAAACCAAGAATCCTAACTTAAAACTCTTTTTTTCATCATATTTTTGAAATATACAAAGTTTTTGAGATCATAGTTACACAATTTGAATCTTTCCTGGTATTCGGAAAAATATCTATATGTTATTATTGGTCCCCTCAAACAACAGTATGTAGTTATTTCATTACGTGAAGTTACAGTGAGTTTACGTTCACAGCAAAATTTTCATAAAAAGCGAAATATCTAACCATTAACCATCAAGTCAATAGACTGTTCCTAATGACTTTTATTTGACTTAAACAAATACCATGTTCTTTCAAAGAATTGAATTAAACGAGCAGGTCTGAATCGGACTTCTGGAAACAAAATCCTTTTACTCCATGAAAAATTTTTAGAAAAATGGAACAAACGTTCTTTTGCAAAAGAGACAAAAAGCCTGATTTCTAATGATCTGGTCTAATTTCTGTAAAGTTTGAAATGGCTCATTTTACAAATTCCATAATCCTCTAACTTGATCAAAAAATTAGAAAAATATAAGAAACTTTTTTCTTGAATTAGTTATTCCTGCAGAGGACATAAGAACAAAATTATTAATAATGGCATAAAATTTTGCGGATCATTAGTAAGTCGGCAATAAATATCTTGGAAGAACCTAACTAAAAACCTAATAAAAAGGTAAAATTTGCATACCATTCCTTGATTAAGCAGCACCACACTTATTCAAAAATAAAGTTTTAGTATGGTGCTTAATTGAGTGTGATATCGGTGAACTAATAACTACAGCGTGTTTTTCTTTTAAAATACTTTTAACCTAACCTAAAAAACCTTATTTCAAGTTGCAGCTGAATAGCAACTCGCATTACAGTTTTAAAATTGTGTACCTGTCATTTCTTTTTCTTTAGTATTTTTTTTAATGGATTTGAAAATAAATTTTCAAAGAACCAATTTTATAATATTTTATATTTTGTGTTCAAAATATCAGGAGGGTTGTTAAAATTGGTGTAACAAATAAATTACAGAAGCCAGAACAATCTGGTATATAATCCATAATATCACCATACTTTAATTACTTAACCCCTTCATCTATTTGGTATGGCATCATATTCCTCTATTTACCACTCTTTTCTTTATAATTTAATCATATACTATTATTACTAGGTTTACAAATAATGTAGAATATGCTGAAAAATAAAGCCTGTCAGCCTGTAATATATAAATCTATTTTAATATAATATACTAAATCATGCAATACGATGCAATGCAACAATTAATAATTAAAACATGGGTAGAGTTACTTGAGCCACTTGATAAACGAAAACTTTTGAAAGAAGGTGACAGACTTGCTTAAGAACTCTGTTCAACTTCATTTTCCTAAACTTTTGAAGAGCATATGAAAGGTTAAATCAGAGTATTTACTTGTTTACGATTTGATCACATACCAAACACTACTGGTGCTGATAAAGCATGGACTCATTGCAAAGGCACTTTTAACAGTTTTCTGTCTTCAAATAAGGAAACAACACCAGATATTAACACTAAGACAAGCTAGATTCTTTTTAATTATGTTTCATAGAACGTTTTTGAATTCATTTCCGACTGCGATGACTTTAGTTCAGCAATTACACACCTCAAATGGTTATTTATTGTTCCCAATAATGAAGTATTTGCAAAACACTTTCTCGCAACACAAAAACAACAACCACATGAAGGTTTAGATGCTTAACTAAATGGTCTAAAACTTCTTGGTAAGGACTGCCAACTTGGTTATGTGAATGCAAATGAACACAAACAAGAGATGATATAAGATGCATT
Organism: Euphysa ruthae; assembly: GCA_035046665.1. Taxonomy (NCBI): domain Eukaryota; kingdom Metazoa; phylum Cnidaria; class Hydrozoa; order Anthoathecata; family Corymorphidae; genus Euphysa; species Euphysa ruthae. Next base: position 15,725 of record JAUZNK010040644.1, read on the forward strand.
TATAAATAGATTACATTCAGAAGTAATACGCCAGAAACTTTTAGAACATAACGTTAACCCTAGATTGCGCATTTACACAAGCTAGATCCCTTTAACTTGCCAAAAAATCATCTAATCAGTATCATATGCCATCCGTCATTAATGCTGTCAACTAGTTTAAACTAGTTTTAATGGCGATCACCAAGGAGCAACGATCGACAATTCCGCTCAATTAAACACACTCAACTCCAAACAAAGCTGTTTCTTTTGTGGTGGATCATGTCTCCAGAGTAGATCCAATATATCCTGCACTCAATGCTGTAATCGATAGTCGTGTAAAGACAGGAAATTTCAATTAAGTATGCTAATCGAGTTCTAGACATGATTGAATTAAATCGACATCCACAGCAATCTATCCAATTCTAGCAACTTCAATAACTCCATGTGAATCTTCTTTTCATTCCTTGGATAAATCAATTATTCACTTTCAAATTACCAATTGATAGCTTCATTTCTGGCAATCTAGCTAGCACTCTAAACTTAAAATTACGACATGCAAGCATATCTGTGTGCATGGCAGAATGTTCCATAGTTGTAAATATTGCACATGTTAAAATAAACTTCTTTCTCAGTAGAAACTACTATTATTCCACCAAATTGTCTATACTTCAAAATAACGGTTCGGATGTGATCAATGGTCCAGACACAAGAATCTTACTATAAGTTTCGGAGGTGAAAAACCGACTCTTTAGATATGTAATTTGTGAATTATGCGTATTAAACAAGTTCATTGCTCGTGATATCCTTGAGAAAACGTTTGCTTACTTTGTCAACATCACAGTTTGTGGAAGTGATCTGGAAATCTCGGTAAGCTTGCTATAGTTAAAAGTTTCCATCTTTTCAATTTTTAGTTTGCCCAATTACATTCATATTGACCGTGGTTCAGCATTCATGTTGCAGGATATGAAATCATGGCTGCATTTACGTATCTGCCAGTAGAACAAGTTAAATCAGAGTATTTACTTGTTTATTTACAACAACACTGATAATAGAAAACCTTGGAAACGTATAGTAATGATAAAATATAAATGAATAATAATAAAAAAAAAAAAGAATCTAAAAGCTGATTTTAATCATAGATATAAAGCTGGTCTTTCGAATGTATATCTAGTTTGTTCTTCAACTTACTAAGCATCTTGGAACAAACAACTTCATTCGGGAGATTATTTCATTGGTCTACAACCCTGTTGCTGAAGAAATGCTTTTGAATTTATAAATGACAAAACCTCTTTTGTAACTTTTAACTGGTTACTCCTGTAAATGAACAATTTGCATGCTGAAAAAGATGGTGTTTGCATTTTTACTCAGAGTGTAGCCATTTGTATGTTTCTATTAAATCTCTTCAAAAATTTCTATAGTGAATGATTGGAATTTCAAGAAATGCTAACCTGTGCATGTAGGGTAATTCTTTTAAACCGTGAACAAGTTTGGAAGACAGATGAAGCATTTTTTCAAGTTGAATTTTGTCTCTAAGCAGTCGAGATA